>JANHGB010044002.1:44124-82129 GCA_026283785.1 Coracopsis vasa
TGATTTGTGTTATACCTTAGTTACTGGACTGCTCTTATCTCAACCTGTGGGAGTTGCATTCTTTCGATTCTCCCCCCCATCCATCCGGGAGTGGGGGGAGGAAGGGGGGGAGGGGCGTAGTGAGCGGGCGGCTGCATGGTTCTGGGTTGCCAGCTAGGCTTAAACCACAACATGCCCTTTGCTGGACTCTGGTATGCTGGTGTTTGTTTTGTACTGGTGAAGCTAAAACTGAACACAACAGTTCAGAAGTGGTCTCACATGTGCTGAAGAGAGGGGAAGGATCACTTCCCTGGACCTGCTGGGTAATGCAACTCAGTATGCAGCAAGATTTTGCTGCAAGGATACCATACTGATACATTTAAGTTGCAAATATTCATCCTGTAGATATGCCATCTATTCACCTAGTTAGAATAGAAGAAACATAGGGAAAAGACATAATGGTATACATACGAAGCAGGAATCAAACACACAATCCTAATGAACAAATCTCTGATGAATCATACCTAAACTTTATGAAAATGTCTGAGTACAGTTGCCGCCACACAACTTGCTGTTCTTAGTGCTTATTTAGAAGTACCATTTCCATAGTCAGCTTTTGAAAATTAATTTCTCATGTTCCCTCCAAAGCCACCATAAATGAGGATGAATGATAGGTGTGTTTGAACAGCATCCTTTAACTGTGTGTGCTAGAAACATAGTTGGAGGCATTAGTGTCTTTAGCTTATGCTATTTCTGTTTGCAAACACCAATTTAAATAATATTTAAATCACACAAAAGAAGATCTATTGGTAAGAAGAGGGATGATACCAGAAAGGCAGGGGACAATTTTTATCCAGTTTGTCTTTTATAACTTTTATACATTTCCTCTACATAAGAAAGACCTTGGTCCCTAGAGTGGGCATTTTGGAAATGCCAGTATATAGTACTAAGGGAAAATATTTATTACTTTCATAGATAACTGCTTGGTAATGAAAGAGCTTTAGTTTTGTTTAAAAAAATAGTATATGAAGTGGTAAAAGCTAGAGATTCTTGGGACACTTTTAAATGATGCCCACAGAGACACTGCAAACATTCATTTATGATTTTAGCATTTAACAATTTATTGAGTATTATTAAGAAAGAAAGGCTACTGTTATCCTTAAGACTGAAGACTTCCAATCGCAAATATGTAACTACCTATTTTATTAGGAGAAGGTTGTGCATTAAGATTTTGGCTACCTTTCTTGCAAGTGATGATCAAAATATTTCATAGCAGTTCCAGGTTGCAAGGGAGTCAGTATCTTTCCATTATTAATAATAAAGTGCTAATGATAAATTGATAGTAGTAGTAGGCTAAAGCTTTTGAGTGAGGTATGATCACGTTATATATACTGATAAAGATATTGAATTAGGGACTATTCTTACAGAAAAAATTCAAGATCTATATCAGAATTATTCTCATTTAAAAACCAAACTGGAATTGATAGTAACCATCATTCTAGTTTATAATAATTTTATATAGGGATATCCATAAGTCCAGATTTCATTTAATATCACCATCAACCTTCTCTTCTGTTAGTTGAGGAATAGAATAATCAACTTTAATAATTGGTCCGCTTTGGGTTTTGCAATTGCATCTGCTATTAGCAGGAATTTGTATTCTGATATGTTTAAAAATTTAGAGTTGCAGGAATGGTTTTGTTTTTGTAGTAGGCTTAAAATAAACACAAAAAATATACCTAAGCATTCCCTAATATAAAATATATTGTTATCCTAAATGAGTACTGAAAAATTAAGTAAAGTGAAACTGGTAGTATAGGGGAAAGTTCATTTAAAATATATGAGGGAGTCCAAACTGATTCTTGGAAGAATGTAATATATTTGTTACCTTCGATTAAACTAATCTAACAGTTCAATATACTAACCAAAGCAGCAATTAAAACACCTCAAATAGAAAGTTCTTAATTCTTATCCTCTTTCTGGATTATTTTACAGTTTAACCCACTTTATGTCTATTGGTATCTATGTGGTTATACAGATTTACTTGTGAGAAAAATATCCAAAGCATCATTTTCTATCACAATGGACCTCTGACAAGCTAATGTATTCTGGATTTAAAATAAGAATTTTTTGTCGTTTTTTTCATTTGCTGTATAGCCACTCATAAATTGCTTAGAAATAGGGAAGATATGATGTTTCTAGGGGTATATTGGTTAAAACTCTGCCATTTATCTGGTGAGAACTCACTGCAGCAAATCATCTGAAGTGTTTTTCTTATCCTTTGAATTTCATTTGAAAACAAGCATAAAAGGTAGTCCTTCTATTAGTGCCAAGGGTTAGGAAAAAATTATTTAAGCAAAACAGTGATAGAAAATATTGGCTAAAATTCCTCTTAAAGTCTTTTTTTAGACCACCATAATTTATTTCAGTTTTTCGGATAAATGTCTTTAATTACTTTAGACTCTGTGTTGCAGATGAAAACTCTCTCCATGTCTGTGGTTAAAGCTACAAGTAGAAAATATCAAAGTAAAGGGGCAGTCTAGGGTATGAGAAAAAGTTAAAATAAATGGATAACGGTTTGTCTGAAACAGTCCAAGAACCAGCAGATTCTGCAAAACAGCTGAGGGACTCTAGAGGAGATGAGAAGGCAGTTGTAATGTCACAGGAAGATGGGATAACGTCATCCATGATATGGAGAAGGGCTATCACATATCTTTACATGCGGATAGCCTTTGGCTTTTGCATTCGTTTGCTTTATGGTATTCCATGGATACAGTGTTGTTGTACCTTGTTCCCTTTAATGTATGTTTGCAGGTAACTTTTTGTCTGTGGGAAAATATGTTGTTTCCTTAGCACTTCTTCCTGTGAAGGAGCCCAGTGTTATACAAACAATAGACCTTAGGATCTTTTTAATACCTAAGGGATGTGTCTTAGCTTGCTTCTTGAGACATTACCTCTCTCATATAGGGCTTTTGGTTCCACATACAGACTGAGTGATTGAAAAGGCATTAAGATCTCAGCAAACATTAGAAGTTTTATTGTCTTCTATTGGAACTGGGCATGCAAAACCCAGCGAATTGGATGCTTTAAGATTCACAAATCTTGGCCAAAATGATCTACTACAGCAAATTACCAGCAGAGGTGGAGTTCCCACTGCTCAATCTCTCTAGGCTTGTGACTCCCAGATATCCTCAGGCCTTCCAAAATAGTCAGTGTTCAGTTTAAGGAAGCATGGACAACTTTCCTTCCCAGTCCCATGAAAACTTTTCACATGTTTGATATGTGATAAGGAGCTGTATAAGAGTAGGTCTGGGGGCTGATGAGCTGTGTCCCTCCACAGCCTCTCTCAGCTGCTGTCATTCTAGGGTTCTATGGGCATAACAGCTACCTCAATGAGGAGGTGAGACTGTCTAAACAAACCTATAGTAAATAAATCCCCCTGTAACATTTATTAATAACTGGGGCTTCCTTCATGCCAATGAGAGTGAGTATTATGTTTTACTTCTCATTAATATTCATGCATTTCTCTGACTAAAGGCAACATTTTCTCTAAGTAGACTGTGAATTTCCTGATAAAACCAGCTAGACCTAGTTCTTTATTATTCCTGCATGTCTTCGTGGCTGGTCCTATCTCTTTTGGCTTAGAAAGGATGATTAATTATTCTACTTGATCTTTACTTATCATGGGAGTACTATGTAAATTATTTCCAAAATGTCCTCTTTTAGATTTCATTATTTATCTTCACTATAACCTGAATTATGAAATATGAGAAGTGCATGGCTTTCTAGCACAATTCTTAGATTTGAAAATTTAGCATGTATTTTTGTTACAGGTCTTGTGACCTGTCATTTGCTTTGTCTGTTAGCAATATACTTCTATGCCTTTTAAGTTAATTATCCTGGCTTCTAACTAGCCAGCCTACTATCATTAGTGTCTGAAAATGTATTCCTCAGCGATTCAGAACATGCATATTCCTTAGCAATTTAAAACATGCATTTAGAATGCAACAGGCAGAAGTCACAGAGATCCTTTCTATCTTGTACATATGTATGTATATAATTTTTTTGTTTTTTTCAAGTCTGGAGCCAAATTCCTCGATGAGATCTGTGGACCACGTGTGTTTGTTTTAGTCTCATTTGTGAGGAATTTCAGTGATGTGAGTAGAATTTTGGCTCAGAGAAAGGAACATACGTCGTGATGGAGAGCTCCAATATACCTTGGAGGGGCACAGCTTTGCTGTTGAAAGCTCATGTTGAGCAGTCTCTGATGTTTTCCCAACTTTTCATCTATGAATGTGCACTAGCCTATTCTGTTCCTGAGAGGGCTGTTTCAAGTTGATCACATTGCACCCCTTTAATATAATGCTTTCTGTCATTGCTCTACTAACAGTGTATTGCTCTTTTCAGACAGTTATATTTTATTTTTTTGCCCTGATAAAGAATAACTTATTCATCAAACGTTTATTAATTTATTTATCAAGTTGAAAATACAAGACGGGAGAATTTGAAAAATATTTGTATTCCTTTATTCTTCAGCTCTATCCTTGAAATATTACCAAATTATGTATTCCAGTGAGAGTTTGTAGTATCTGATCAGCATGCCTAAGAATGTATCAAGGATTTTTAGTTTTCATATTTTTATTACTGGAATTTTTAAATTTTTTTTAAAAATTTTCTTACAGAAAATATCTGAAAAATGATGCTTGTCTCAATAGTATCCACTTTTGTCTTCTGCACTTGTTTTACTTTGTTAAAATAGCAGCAAAATAAATACATTGCTTGTTATTTGTTCCCTCTTAGAAAGAGAAAGTCATCTGAATTCACAACAGATGCACATTTAAAACTGTTACTTTTACTTCTTCCTTCATTATCTAATGCTGTAGAAGTTATGAGAGCAATTCTATGTTTAGCACCTTTTCATCTGTTTGCTTAGAAAAGTTTATGCATTTTGAATTACATATGCATTGGATAAAATATCAATAAATATTCTGCCAGAGATGCAGGAGACCTGGTCTATCCTCTTAAACTTTTATATATGAGAGCAGATTTATACTCCATTTAATTTGTTCATTAACTCTTCCTGTGAATTTTGTACTCCTGACCATTCAACAGTTGTGTTTCAAAGCCTCCTCCTTCAGTATCCTTCTCATCTGGGAAGTGCTGCTGTGTGATTAGATTTCCCATTTGTTTGATAGGTGTTTTAGCCGTTAGGTTACCACACAAAGGGTAACAAAACCCTCCTCTTATTTTGACCGTATCTCCGAAAGAGCTCCAAGTAGCATGTCCTAGGGATGCTCTAAATATGCTTTCCATATCAGACCTATTCTGATCATAGTTTGGGGTCTACATTAAACTAATATAAAGACTTCAGTCTTACCAGGGAGGGTCCCCAACATAGGAGGTACAAGATAGTAGGTTATCTGGACTGACTGCAGGGGCACAGGCAATTTAAGGAAGATCAGAAATTTCTCCTGGTTGACTAAATAGGTCCATGATCAAAGACCAAGAATATTTTAGTCTCTTGAGATAATTGAGGTTAAATAGCTCTGGAGGGATGATCCTTCTCCAGGGTCTCCAAAGCCTTTTTTGAGAAAACAGTACCTCAGGTTTTCTTATTGGCAGGTTTTTGCTTTTCTATAACTTTATACTTTTTTGATTAATAAGTAAGTAATGTTTCATGCCATGAGATAATTATGCTGTCACAGTACCCGTTAGTCAGAAATCTATCTTCTTTTCTCTGATGTGGCAATTGTCTGGGCATTTGAAGAGGCAGGCAGCAGTGTGAGTGTAGCATGATAAGAAGAGCTGGAAGAAAGGAGAAGCTTCCATGCTCATAGATGGAAGAATTCAGTAAAGCATGTGTTGGAACACCAGGTACACCTGTGGGAAAAGGAAAATTATGACATCCAACAAACTTGTTTGTACCACTTCAAAAGCAGAATCTAAACTGCAACCTGATTTGAAGTTTGAGCAAGTAGAAAAAAGCAAGTTTAAGCAGAAAATTGAATCTTTATGTTACAAACATTTTACTTACATTATAGGTTATATCTTTTGATACTGTAGTAAACAGTGCATGAGCAGTGCATGGATAGGCCACTTTTGCATTCAGAGACACGAGCTTGTCTGCCTGTTCTGTAGGTTGAGGTGCATCTGCGCTGTAGTCGAAGGAAACTCTTCCTCATATCTTCCTTTTAGAGTGATTATTTTCTTTATTCCACATTAACTTTTTTAATATATATATTTTTAATTATATTTTCCTGCACTGCTTCAGGAAAAAAATCAAACCCCAACACATTTTGAATGGACTCAATATCCTGTAGTTTGGGGAATCCAGGCCCAGCAGCCATTCAGCTGTCTCTGAAACACTGTTCCAAGTCAGTTTCTTTTTCAGCAGTTACATCTTGCAAACCCTCTACATGCAAAACGAGCACATATCAGGAAGCATCTTTCAAAGAAGTGATGGCTACTCCATGAAAGATCAGTTATGAGGCAATATTTCTTGACTTGCTCTGGGAGAGAAAAGTTGAACCAATGAGCAGAAAAATGAAGGAAAGGAATGACAGATTGAAAAAGGTACTGCAACCCATTTCTGATTAAAGCAATTTGGCCCAGTAACTTCTTAGCTCTTAAAAGGTAAGAGAAAACAATGACAAGGAACCACTATGATAATAGAAAAATAAATCTGGTGCATGCTTCTGTGACTTTGAAAAGTGAGAGGTGGTGACTTTCTTCTCTTTCTTTCTTGTTAAACAGCTTGTCTAAGAAAACTTGTGGATCTTGTTATTCTCTCTTTACACTGTAATCTAGTCTACATATCAATTTTTAGGAAATTCTAGGAATCCTTCCTCCCATGTGTTTTTAACTGGAGCAGATGATAGGCACAGTTGGCTGCAAATTCAGTTTTTCAGGCAGACCTTCCTGCTTGGGTGAATAATCCAGCAGGTAATGTTTATCATGGTCCTCCATCTTCCTCCTGCAAAGGAGAACAAATACTGCTTAGATATCAGCAGAAGTGAGGAGCTCTTTGGTGGTAAGAGGGGAGTATGCACCCCAGTTGTCATGAAAATTATTTCCTGCTGGCATCTGAGGAGCAGGATAGGAGACCCATGACTGAGCTTTGTATTTAAATGAGTTTCCTGTATGTTCTCCACACCATAAGACTGTGCTGTTATGATATTACACTAAATAGTAGTACAATAATTGCACAGTGGGATTGAATCAAGTCTGTTTCAGATGCTGGAATTCAAATATATCTTTGGGGTAACATGGTTATGTGATGCAAAAAATGTGATCTTCAATTGCCAAGATGTAAACAGGGATCAGGTGGAAGGAGACTCACATTCCTGTCTACAGACATATCAGGTTTATGTGACTTGATACAGTGCTGAATGTATCCAGTAAAACTTCAAGGACCAAAGACATATAAGTGTCTGACCTGTGTATAATCCCTAAAAATCAGCCCCTATTTTTTATTTAAAGATGGCATTCACCAAGGAAAAGCAGAGACATCAATATAATTGAGAAAACAACATCATTGGTGAGCAAACACCAAGAATGAACAACCTAAGAGAATGAACAACCTAAGAGAATGAACAACCTAACAACGACAGGAAAAAGAGACAGCGGTTCACCCCACCAGGATGCCAGCTAATTTAGGAGGGAAATTCAGGAACTGAAACAACAGGCACCCTTACCATTTGCTAAACTTGTGAATTCAATCTCAGAAATTAAGAAAAGCTTAATAAAAAAAGATGAGGAGCAGACTAACTGGAGGAGCAAATAGGAGAAAGAGAAGGGGAAGACGTATTGAATCTTTTTAATTGAAGTAAGAGAGAAAATTGTGCATAAAATGTTCTAACTTCTGAAGCTGATTAAGAATGAATAATATAAAGTTTATGAGTAATCAGAAGAAAATTATTAAATGCCAGAATTCATATCTGTAAAGTAAACGATAGAAGTAAATGAGAATTTTGATTGCATGCCAGCATAAACCCAGAGGGCACTGATCTCAAGGAGACAAAGTTTGTTTCAGGTGTTGCATGGGTGATAAAACTTGTGAATTGATTTTAGTCTCAATTAAAATGTTAAAATTTCCTAGATGGTTCCTTTACTTGTTATACTTCATTTTATTAAAAAAAAAAATTTACTTATCTGCAAGTGAAAAACTGAACGTTTCTTTACCATACTGCAAGGTTATATACAGATCTCAGCCAATATGAAGGAAAGGGAAAAGAGACCTGAACATATTGTAATTTGTGCTATAAATGAGTATTGTTTGTCTGGGAATGTATATTGTTAATATACCTACATATTTCAAGATAGATCTAATAAAAATTAAATTTATGCTTGTGATGTAGTTGGACATGTGCAGTATACTATCAAAACCTTTCTAGAAATAAAATCAATTTAAATAATACACTGATTATCATGCATATCCCAAAGTCCTGCTGTTAGTCATTTAGAGCTGAATGGAGGTAAGGTTCTGTATTCTTTTTCCTAACACATATAAGGTTAGTCCTTGTGTTTTTCACAGCTCTAACCAGAAATACTGAATGCGCTGCTGACAGATATGAAAACCCTAATTCACTTTAAAGAAAATAGCATGACTTTGTGGTTTAACTGGTTATTCTTTGCTAGCTGTTTTATCTAAATGTTATTTCTTGTGAAATTTTTTTCTTGAGTTATACATTTTCAGGATGCCTCAAAGCATTTAAAAATACTGCAGAGGTACATGTCTGATAACTTGGATTCTTTCGTGATGTCATACTCTTTTTCTGTTTTTGTTTTTAGACAGAAGAGTGGTCATATAAACACAATAACAAGGGAATCTCAGAAACAAAATGAGGAGGATTCCTGGTATCTCTACTCCCCTAAAACGCACACGTAAGAATACATTAGGACACTGATGGGCATGCCATATTCCTGAAAGTACATTAAAAGGAAACTAAAGAAGTATATGTTTTTTCTCACACAAGGTCTCATGAACATCCTGGAGATATCTTCAGGAATTAATGCATCCTTCTTAGGCAATGCATCTAAAAAAATTGTTTCATGTGCATTTAACACACCTTTTAAATGGTTGTCCTGGGGTTTTGTCCACTCTTCATTTTTGCTCTCCCCTTTTAAAATGCTCTTAAGGGACTCAGATATACTTAAAACACACAACATAGTTGTAATAAATGTTGCACATAGTGAAAGTGAGGTGTTTAACTTCCTTATCCTTGGAGACCCAGAGGCAGAAAAACACTATAAAATTTCTGTGGAAGAAACTTTGCTAAGGTTACAAGAGAAAACCACAAATTCTAATTGGCAGGAACAAGTAGGCTTTTCACTCGATTCTTGCTCCAGGCAGCAGGGATTTGGCTGTGGTATTCTTTTCCAGTGTTGCAAGCCTTTTAAAATAAGGATGTTTGTTTCTGTTTCCAGCTCTTGTCTCTCTCAAACATTTTCTTCTCAGAGTGAAGTAAGCTGTGAAATGAAAGTAGATTCTCCCATTTCTTTGGGAAAAGGATTTTCTTTTCTTTTTTTAAAAAACTTTGTCCAAACCAATATTCCTTGTTTCCTGCATGTTTTCTGTTTCTACCAGGTGATAAGCACTCCCAATTTAGCCCAGCAGCTGAAAGAGCTGTGGTTTGTGCTGCTTCACAAAGACTGAAGCTCTCAAATGCATCTCCTCTTTTTATTGGTCTTCAGGTGAAAATGTTTAATGCTAGTAACAGAAAGAGGTCTTCATTGCTGCCCTAATTATGACAAAAAAAGATTCCTGTTAAAGAAAATCCAAAAACAAATCAGTGTGAACAGAACTTGGCAAGCTCCAATAGGATATGATTGCATCATCATGGGTATTTTGCCAGTTGAAGTAAGTAGAACTACAGAGTCAAAACTTTTGGAAATGTTGTCCAATGTTTTGTAGGTACAGTCGGCTCCCACTTTGCTATGTCTCGTAATGTTTTGTAGCTTATCTGTTACACGTAAGAACCAAAATTAGGGAGGTAAAGCAAGCACCACTTTCTAGAGGTAACTGATTTGCATGAGAAATTTTGGCAACCAGACACACCAATTTTGAAAAACAGGTCCCATACTGGCCTTTACACAGGGCAATCTTATGTTTCAGTATGTGTAGGGCTTGATCAAATTAACAAACACATCTTGTGCAGCCCGAGTGGGCTACATAATGATCTATGCCCTCTGAAGTACCTGTCACTGGCCACTTTCCTTGATCATTTCCTCAAATATCTGTTTGCTACTCCAAAGAGTTTTGAATTCTTGTTGTTAATTGGAAGTATGAGGTAAAGCACAATCTTTCATGCCTGGATTGTGTATTACACCATTGCTTCAGGAGCAGTTTAATCCAGAATATTCTGGTCTTGTCATCAAAAGCAAAACCATGCATTTCTAATTACCTACTGCTAGTTGAGCACTTTTCTCCTTCTTCGCTCTATCTGGGCAGTGGGCAAAAGCCTTTATGCAACCATGCAGGGAGACCCACAAGTGATCTCATAAGGACTGGACTGGACTTGGCAAAAATACTACCCTGGAGATTATGTTTAGCTTGCCTCAATAGTCGGCATGGATTTGACTACTTGAGTGATGTAGTTGAAGTATGAAGTGGGGAGAATGAGAGAAATGAGAGCCTGGCTGCATGGGGGAGGACAAGACTGACGATTTTCAGAAGCAGAGCTGATTTGTGTTTGTTGAAACTTCTTATGAAACTACAGTGGGAAAAATTTGGAAACACTGAGAATCTGCTGAATAGCAGGATCTGAACAGAAGCTATGGCTGAGTACAGAGTGGGTTGGTGGCTGGTGGTAACTGCTGGTGGTTGGTGAAGTGGGTTGGTGGTAACTGTTTTACCCAATATGATTCAGTGAGTTTAGCATATAAATGGTGTTTGCTTATCATTTAAGGAAATGTCTATCAATGGCTATCAAATTTTTAATTAAAAGTCAACTGAACTTGTGACATGGTCAGAGAACTGGAAAAAAAGCTGACATAATAATCATAGAGTGTGATTTCTCTGGGTGCCATGAGGAACAAAAATATGAGAGAGAAGCAAAGAAGTAATACAGAATAAAATACTAACATAATAATACAATAAAATCACAGATATGTTGCATTTGCTGTCCTTTGATTCTACATTAGAAAAAGGAAAGGCAGAATCTAGAAAATACTTCTCAAGCAAACTTTGTTACGGCATCTTCTCTTCTACATGACTGGGGGCTGGTTTTGTGTATGAGATGGGGCTGCATATTCAGTCAGGCTTAGCAACACTGTACCTCAGCAGATTCCTGTAAATTCTGCATTCGTTAAAGTGGATGTTTGATAAAATGCACAGCTGCAGCCAGGTGGATGGTAAGGAAAAGAAAATCGATCTTCCCAGTGATGTCTGGGAAGTACCCCTTTTCTGGAGGTGTGACAAAATCGTGGAAGTGTTAACTCAGTGCCACAGGGGCAGGGATTGCCTTTTCCAGTTGTTTTCAAATATATGTATCTCTGTCTCCATGAAAATTGCTGCTTTAACCTCCCATTATTACCCTTGCACAGAAAAACTTTTCTACCTGGGTTTCCTGTTGTCATCTTAATATAGCTGCCTGTGATCTTTGCCACTTCCTTTGTATGAGAACATAACTGATGTTTTTTGGTATTATAGGAAGGCTAAAGTTGAGGCAGCTGCTTTTATTTTTGCTTTTAACTCAAGATGGGATGCAAACCAAGCTCTGCTGGTAAGCAAACCTAATGAATCAATCCACTGTGTTGCTTCATTGAGCTTTGTTTGCCGCTTACTTAGCCTGTAGCTGATTGTTGAAATGTGCTCTATGCCCCTTCTTTTAATGTTATTTACTGCTAAAAGGAAGTTTAAATTTTCTGTTTAGTTTCCTTCTATGAGCTGAACATCATGTTTTCCCCTCTCACAATAATAATTCAGGTTGTAGACAAACATGTTTTGGCAGGAACATCATACATAATTTTAAAATTAAGAGTTGCAGAACTCATGACTTATATAGTATGACAGTTTTAGGCCTTGTTGTTCCTAAAAGTCTGGGTATGCGAACAAGAGGTTTCCTTTAATTAGCTTTATTTACTGTTCCCTGTAATGAAACAGATCCTTTAGTCTGCAGTTTTACATGGGCTGAGGGAAGGTACTACAGGCTGTTCCTTCTGAGATAGTGCTGGTATTACAGGGTACTGTAGTATAACACCAGTACCATCACTGGGAAATGTGATGGCAGCAATACTTGCCTGTTTTGTCAAAGTGCTTCCATTACTTCTAATATTTTTAATTTGTCCCTCTTTTAATTAGACTAGCACTGCAACTGTCAAGGTGACAAAGTGGCAAGCAGCACTTGAAAACTTCGACTGGTTGCTTCCTAATAACAGTTATGTGAGGATTTTAATTGTGCATGCTGCTTGGTATTCTGTTTGTGTAATCCAATGATCATGCATATTTCCCAGCATTAAGCCTTTGTTAATACTCATAATAAACTGCAGAAAGCTCCAGAAATGAAACCAAAGTGAAGAAAATTAATAAATGTAATAAACAGAAAGATTACAAAAATGACGGGCAGGAAAATGTTTAAAAACCAATGCATACAAAGACAGTGTAGTATCTGATATCACAGAGTAAAAGTGCATTCCTTGGGGTGGCGGAAGTACTTCCCCAAGGCAAAACCAATAGGTGGCCTCCTTAGTAATCCTGTAAGAAGACATTTCCAAGTTAAATGCCAGGAAATTTTGAACTGATCTAATGCTAAGCAACATATTTTAATATTTATTACATATTTAATACTAAGAGAAAAAAATCCCTGTTGAGAACTGGCGTATGTGATCTTGGAATAAAATGAAACCACTGGCAGAAATCAATGGTGTCAGCTGCTGTATATTTTCCTCTGGGAAATAATTATGGTCTTTTTGGTCTGTAAAGGGCTTGTAAACTGACCAGGCTGCAATCTGTGAATGAAATTCCTGAAGGGACTGGAGGAATGTTTAAATTTAACAATCTTGAACCTATTTGGAAAGACCCTCCTTAATGATTAAGGTATAATCAAGAGAGAGGTATAGAAAGAAAATAAACATCAGTAATATAGAAGCCCAAGCAAAAAAGAGGAAGAGTTTAAGCACAACAAGGACCTTATTTTACCAAAGATAGGAGTAAATACATCCTAAAAACCCCTTAGATGTTGTCAAAATTAAAATTACTCTTGAGATAAAAAGTCCCAGTGTGTGTGAGGAAAGAAGTTGTTATGCTGGCACTGTTGATGCTGTTGTGTGCAAGTATGGTTGTCTTTGTTTCTCTGATGTAGAGATTTCTGCAACTTTGTACATTCTATTACAAAGAACATTAAATTCATAAATAGCTAAAAGTTCATAATGCAATCAGTTCTAATCTTCTAACAGAGAGACAAATACTCTCCCAGGACCAATATTTCTGTGTTTTCTCTACTTTTCTGTTCTTGGTCTGTTGCTTTTTTGATGATTGTCATGGTATGGGATCTTGAGCTTAAGTTTCCCAGACACCATAAAAGTGTTATATTGTCCTGCTTCCTGCTTTCCCTTTTTGTATTATTAATTAAATATTCATGTAATACTTCCCTCTTGTCCCGCTCTGAAAGTGACCTTAGAGTCAAGCTTTTTGATTCCTTTCACATCCCTCAACAGTTATTTAATAAAAATCCGAAAAGAATTCAGACTGATTGCCTGCAATAGAATAGTTCTCTATTTAATAGGAAAAATCTTACTATTTTCAATGTTTACCTTCAAGAGAGAGCTTTGCTGGTGCTCTCTGAACAGGGATACAGGGTACCCAGCTATATGCAGTTAGACCAACATATACAGTTTGTCTGGAGCTTCATGTGTAAAATTTATAAAAACTACTTGTATTGGATAAACAAAAGTTCCTTTTTCATAAAACCACAGGCCTGGCTTTACTGAATCCGCTTTAGTTTCCTGCCTCTGATGGTCGTCAATGATTCTGTCACTGAAAAACAGGGAGAAGTACAAGAGGCACACAAGTATGCAGTGATATTTGATCCAAATATTCTCTAAGCAACCACTGATCTGTGATTTTTGTAGCTCACAAGTCAGAATTGCTGTCTTGTATTCAATGTTGCTAAATAGAATTTTTTTTCATATAAGATTTTTTTCTGTCCCCCTTTGAATACAGGTAACCTTTATTGTATCCAAAACACAGTTGAATTCCATGTGTAAGGGACTATCTCTATCTGTTTTGAATCCATCATTTACTCTTGCCATTCATTGCACTTTAATTCTTACATTAGAAAAGAAGATGAAAGACTGAACCTTTCCCCATTTCACCCATTGTTTATGCACATCCATCATATTTCTCATGATTCATGGCACCTCTTGGATGATCCTTGTTGCCCTTCTTTAATCCTTTCCTTGTTCTATTACATTCCATCACTTTTTTTGATGTGCAGCATTTGGGTTTTGCTGCTGTGTCCATCCATCACTCTGAGGAGAGCATGGATGAAAGACTGGGAGGGTGGTTGCCTGGGTACCTTATTCAGATGAGGACAGGAAAGATCTGACATTGGCAGCAGCTGTAGCTGGGGCTGGGATCTGTTCTTGTGAGAGCAAGGGCCAGAGGGGAAGCAGAGACCTTCTGGAGAAGGCAGAAAGGGTTTTCTGGGGATCAGGCAAAGCAAGCAGAGTTGTATGCAACTCAGACAATCCCAAGGTTACATGAAAAAAAGGACTTGCCTGTAAGGGAATACTGGGCAGGGAGAGCACTGCATAAAAGCTGCTCTCATTTTTTGTTCTGCCTCCCACTGCTGTTTTTTCCTTTCTCCTTTTTTTTAAAAAAAGTCTAATTATGTTAATTTGCATTCAAATTAGGTATAGCTTCTTAGTCATCTTTGCTGAGAGGAAGGTGTCTCTAAGTTGTAACTGTGTTGGGATCATGCTATCCTTTTCAAAACTAAAGGATCCTGCCCCATTTTCTAAAGCCTGACTTCCTTCTGGAAGCACCTGAGCACCTCAGTTGTGATGGGAGGAAACTCTACTGGCAGCAGGGTTACCTGGAGTTGTAAATGTTTCCTGCTGAGAATTGCTATGTCTGTTGATCTGGCCCCTTGTCTTCTCTGTAGTGTAACTGTCATGATCTGCACTTCAAGAACCATCTCAATCTCAATGATTTCAGTCCAGCACAGGATGTCCTGTCATTGCAATGTGTGACTATGAGCACTGAGCTGACATTATGCTGTGCTACTCAGTTCCTCTGTATTAAGAGAGACAGTTTTGCTGCAACATCTCATAGCTGTAAATTTATCCTTGTGACACTGATGGAAGCAGTTCAAGCCCTAGTGGACCACACAAAAGTGAAAATCAACAATATTCAGATGAACACAATGCAAGCATGGGTTAGATGGTCACATCTTTCTCCAAGTCCCCTCCCAAGCTGGTTTGGGCTTTGCCTTTGAAAAGAAGAGTTTGCTACTTCTGTCACACTATTTATGTCTTCCCAGGCAATTGACAGATATCCACTTTCCACTTCACTCTTCAGTTAGTGACCTCCTGGCTCCCTTTCCTCTTTCTTGCCCCCAGAAGCTCAAACAGAAAGGCAGACGTGTATTGTGTGTGAGAAATACTGCAGGGTATAATTTGTCTTAGTTATGTTGTCTTTATTGACACACCCACTGCAATTTATCAGCATGCTCAACATACCACAGAAATTGTTCTTCTGCCCCCACAGTGCAGGCAGATTGTGGGTAGGTATGCCTGCAGAGTACAAGGCTTGCATTGTGCCAGTGGATTTGGTGGTGATGCAGTTGAGAAAAGTTTTCACTGGGGTGGTTTTAAATTGTGACATGTCATATTCTTCCTGAAACAAATAATAGTAATGCAGTCTCAAATTGCAAAAGTGACCCCTAATTGCACAAGAAACCCTTTCAGATATCACAAGGTGTTAAAAGCAGAATTATCACTTTATTGTATGTGTAAAGATGTAGGCTGAATTGTGTTTTCTGTAAAACTGAGCTTAAAATTCATATGATCTTTCTCCAGAATTTTTTTTATGGAGGAGTAATTGATATTACTTGTATGTAGTTTGGCTTGTGCCAGTTTATAACAGAAATATGATTTGAGAGGTGTAATTAGCTGATGTCTACATAGTAATTTTTGTACAAAACTTGCAGTAGAAGCTTTATGTTATGCAATAAAGCTCTGAAATGAGATATATTTTAATTAGGTTATAAGAGTGATAACACAAAGCTTTGTTTATTAAGTAGTCATAAGGTTCAAATGAGCTGTGAATTTCGAAGAAGTCTGTGGCAGGAGATGAAAAACACGGCAGCATAGTTGAGAATTACTTTTAGTCTGGATGTAATCTCATGAGTGCTGTGCAAAAGTTCAAAATGAAATAAGGCCTCAAGATTCTGTAGATATTTACATTTGACATTTCTATTCTGGGAAAGTCTTAAAAAATAAGCACTTCTGTTTTTTCAAACTCTGTAAAAACATCCAGTTGGGGAGGGATGCAAGGTGCTAGAAAGAAGGAACAAATTGATTGCTTGTTTTCTGATCACTATGAAGACATTGTGCCTGAGGTCTCTACATAATTTCATCAGTTTATTTGGCCCCCAAATCTTGAATGCGTAAGTGATCTAGAAAGGCTTTTATGTCCCTTTTGCTACATTTACATTATGTCCCTTTTGCTGCTTTTGCTTTTTTATGTCCCTATTGCTACACGTCTCCTTCTCTCTGATGTAAAATTTATATCCCTGGAGTGCCTACAGAGAAACAGTTGTACCTAAAGAAGGATAAATACTTATGAAGTAGCTGTTAAGTTATCAGAACAACCCTTTCTTCCTCTAAAAAATCCTTAATGACAAAATGAATTACTAGAGTCCCCTAGGTCTTGCGTTGAGTATCAATAGCAGTAATAGGGAAGAGCAAATAATCCAAGAGGAACACCTATCTGTCCTGTGTCATATTTCCTGCATATAAGTGGCCTTTGTCTTCTTCCTCATCCCCATATGATTCAATCCCTGTTCCTTCTCTCCTATTCACGAGTTTTTGCAGCTCTGATTCCCTCACCCTGCTCCTCAGGTTTCCTGCAGGCTATATGAAGATGTGCATTAGCCCATGCTTTTCAAATACCTGGTCTTCTGCATGGATGTGAGCTATCTGATGTGAGCTATCTGATATGCAGCTTACATGCATCAAAATATAGTAAGTGTGTATTTCCAGTCAGTTAGCAACAGGTATTATGGCCTTTCCTAAGAAATGACAGACTGGCAATGATAATTGGCTTTGTCATATTTTGTTGCTTGGGATCCTGTTAGTAGGCAGTGATATACTACTATTAGTAAGCTTGAGAGAGAAACAACCTTACTTAAAAAAATTAGTGTTGTTTCAAAATTAGCTATTGCTCCTCAGAAAATAGATCCTGGAATCACTGTGGACAGGTACATTGACTATTGACTTGGTGATCAGCTATGGAATGGATGAGACAGTATGGGAAAGTAATGGAGATCCCATGAAAGTCAATGCACCTATGGCTCTTGAGAAGTGGTGTTCACTCTTTCAGTATAAAAGAATCAACAAGCAACTGCTGTACACAAAGAAAGAAAACTCTTACTGAAACAAGTTAAAAATCACTGCATAAATTCATGGAATAATAATAAAAAATCCATCACAAGTTAATAAACCCAAAGATGTAAACAGTGGCTTACGGCGACCTTAAGCCATAGATTTCTGGAAGTTGAGAGTATAATGCTTATTGCCCTCTTGTTTCTGACACATCTGCTCCTGTCCACTGTCAGACATGACGCTGGATAAAGTTGATTTTGTTCTGAGCAACATAGTAATTCTTTTTTTTTTTTTTCTTTTTTTTTTAATGTAGAAAAGGAATATAAAAAAAATGTCTGCCTGCCTTCTAGCCCTCTCCTTTCCCTGTCTCCAGGCATTTGTAACCTGATAGCTGCCTCTTTACAATGCTGAAATAGCTTAAAACAAGTGTATGGGAAGACAGTATGAATAAAGAGATCCTTGCATTTCATTTGCTTTGAGGACAAGTTTCTCTCTCTACCACAGCAGAAGAGTTTTGCAGCTTCTTTCTGCATATACAAAACTCAGTTTTCCCCCTTTTTTTTCTTCTTGATTGCATTAATAGAAACAAAAGATCCCTAGGTAGCATTGTAATGCAACTGTGCATTTGAGGAATACAAGTTAACACTTTCACAGCTACATAAGTGTTTTTTCCAAACATGTTGGAAGGAAAACAGTAGGATTAGTCACAGCCAGTATAGGCAGGAAATAATTCAGAAGCCACCTAGAAAACAATGTCTGTTCTCAACCAGTGTCTAGTAAACAACTAATGAGTAACCTGGAGCTCTCTGAGAAGTATAAACATGATTGACTCGCAGAAAAGATGGATAAGAATGAAACTTATGCCCTCCAAAGACATCACAAGAGCAATTAACCAAACAATGGGAGGTCCAAACTGCCCATCTTTAAACTGGTCTTTTCGCTATAGATGAGGAGATTTACAGTGACCCTGTGGCATCGCTACTTTTGACTTATATTGGCAATGTGTATTTTTGAATAATTTGCTTCTATTTTGTGGGAAAGTTAATGTCAGCCACTTTCCCCTCTTCTCAGATGACTCTGACACATCCTAAAATGGGCTTTCTGAATCCCTTAGATTAAAGTATTCACTAAATACCAGTAAAACTGCTGAAAGATGGGAATTGAATAAACATAAATGCTCTTTTGAAGCTAGTCCCATCTGGCAAATAAAAGAATAGATATGTCAGCAAGGCAAGTTTAGCTTAGTTCAAAAAGACAAAGTGTGTTGTTACCAAACCCAAACAAAACCAGAAACTTCAAGCTTGATTTAATTGAGGAATAATGAAATGAAAAATAAAATTTCTCACAGAATGTGGAATCAGGTTTTCCTTGCTGCTTTGGCTTTTCTGTTACAGCTCTGAGGTGCTCTCTAACTTAGCCTGGGAGTGCTTTCTTCCGTTTTCCACTACAAAACCACAGGTTGAAAAGGAGGCAGACTTCAATCTGGAAGGCAAAAGTAGTATGAAGTATGTGTGCTTGGAAGAATCATTGTAGGTAAGAGAGGAGGGATGTAATTCTTTCCTCATCCGTATGCCTGGGCATACTAACCCTGATGTTTATTAGAGACACTTTTCTGAAGGCTTTCTTCTGCATACCTTTTTTTTTCCGGAGTGCCCTGGCCTTTTTGAGGACAGCTTTAAAATCCTGATGTTATTCCTGGAAAACAGGAAACAACTTTTGCTGTTTTCAGTCCAGATCTTTGTCTCTGTGTTTCTGACTTATGGAAAGTTTTAAGAAGCTGATAACTTCAGAGCTTAATTTGTTTTGATTGCTCCCCAAAGCAAATTTAGTGCAATTTCCAGGCTTTGTAGTCAAAGAGAGAGAAGGAATCATAACATTATATGAAAGTATCATGTTTATTAAATAATGTGGCTCATACCAGCCAGCTTCTTGGTTTAGTGTGATAAATCACTGGTTCCTAATATGGAGCAAGCAACACTTCCAGGTACAATCCTTCTCTTATTGTCAAGATTAGGACAATTAGAAAATCTATCTGAAGCTCTAAATTGAATATTTACTCTGCTTACAATTTTTTGTTACATTCAAAATTCTAATTCAAGTTTAGTTGTAAACCTGAAAACTTTATGCTAAACAGCACAGTGAAAACACCGTTTTTACAGAAACCATTAAGACCAAAATAGAAAGGTCATATCTGTTTCTGTGCAATACACTGAATATATGTACTTATGCAACTTTCATAATGTTAAATTTTCTTGTGTTTTATATGGGTGAGCAACTTCTCAGATATTGCTTGAAACTAATCATCCATAATTGTGTATCTCACTTGCCACTTCACTTTTAGCGGTAGGACCACTAGATTGCTCTTCTTCACTTTACAGCTTAAAAACCAATAATTGTGGAGAGAGATATTGGTCACTGGGTATATTCTATATGTACCCATCCTTTTTTCTCTCCTTAAATACAACTTTTCTTACTGTTTGTGTATCAAACTAGTTGAAATTCAGCAATAGCAGTATGTGTGCTGCCAAATCTAGACTGTTAACCCACAGGGGACTTCATTAGTAGATATCTTTTTTTCAGTTCAAAGATTGCACTTGAGAGTTTTAAAACTCTCTAGTTTACTAATTAGCCTACCTCCAAGGACTGTATTTAACAGTGTACAAACCTTTTTTATTGATGTGGGCATTTGCACATATCTCCATTCAACTTAGAGTATCACCATCCCCTGTTGCATTCAAGGGCAAATGCTTTTAAACTTTGAGTGTGATAGAAAGGCTTTCTCTGGTCTATCATCTCTGCTTTCGGGGAGTGCCTCTTTTCTACTTATGTACATGATGGTAAATAATCCGGTATTAAATAAATTAGTGCCATAGAATCATAGAATAATTACGGTTGGAAGGGACCTTAAGATCACCTAGTTCCACCCCCCTGGCATGGGCAGGGACACCTCACACTAAACCTCACCCAAGGCTCTGTCAAACCTGACCTTGAACACTGCCAGGGATGGAGCATTCACAACTTCCTTGGGCAACCCACTCCAGTGCCTCACCACCCTTACAGTAAAGAACTTCTTCCTTACATCTAACCTGAACTTCCCCTGTATAAGTTTAAAGCCATTACCCCTTGTCCTATTGCTACAGTCCCTGATGAACAGTCCCTCTCCAGAACAGTCTCAATACGTCACTCACCATATTCTTGACTTCATTACAGGTCATAAAATATGTCTCCTTGGAAGACAGGACTGCATCAACCAAAACACTTTCTTAAGCCAACACGACAGTACAAGCTCTTGAAATCTGGGAAGCTGTTCCAGCAGTATCTGCTGCTGTACAGAAATGTTAGCTTTCTGCACTGCTTTATATGGAGCTCCATGCCAGACCCTCTGTAACTCCAAATCCAGAATAAAATACTTTATGTTCCTTGTGTATCTATTGGCAATAATAATACTTACACAATTTTAATGAATTTGCTGGTAAATCAATAGCTCTGTTTCTGTTCTACATTACAAGTATTACTGCATGTCAAATAAATCATTGTAATGAAGTTTGATGAGCAAAGGGTTTGATGGTGGTGTTCCCTAATTATAAACATCAGCAGTAAGACTTTTTCAAATCATGAAAGCAAAAGTGCTTTGATGATGGCAAGTAAATTCCCTGATTAAAATTACTTTCGACATTTCAGGCAATGGAAGTCTTCAAA
This sequence comes from Coracopsis vasa, assembly GCA_026283785.1. Taxonomy (NCBI): domain Eukaryota; kingdom Metazoa; phylum Chordata; class Aves; order Psittaciformes; family Psittacidae; genus Coracopsis; species Coracopsis vasa. The sequence continues at coordinate 65,350 of JANHGB010044002.1, forward strand.
TCTGGCCCTGACCTTTGCTCTTCAAAATACATCTCTTCATTAGTAAATTGCATTATGTTTAATCATCAAATAATAAGAAGATACTGAACATCACAAAAGCCACAGTACCTCATTGATTTATGTATGCAAATATCAGGGATGCAGTTGCTCAAACCATTTTGAAGGTATCCAACTTCTAAGAAAAGAAAGAGCCATATCAATCTGATGGAAGTATTTGTTGCCTTCATATGGAAAGAATCAAAGGACTGAAGAAATAAAGTATCAGCTGGAACAGACACCACATTATCGAGACTATAAAACATGATTTATTTTCAAGTTTCTCCTTGACACAAGCATTATAAATTTAAAACTCCAGCTAACATTGGATCAGGTGCAAGCCTCAACAGAAGTAAAGATCACATTCATCACTTACATGCATTTAATCAGATTCCTCCCATCTGCATAGCAAATGAAACCCTGAATCTTTCATACATGAAGACAACAACTGACCCAACTAAACAGCTCTTGCTGTGAACTGTAAGTAATTTAGGTGTCCCTGTCAAAGAATAATAGCAAACAAACCTGGACAGTAACATCAGAACAGATGTGCAAATGGACTGCTTGGAAATAAACAGGGTTTAGGTCATTATCCAACAGAATTGGCTATTATCCAGGTTTAGCTCATCCAACAGAATTACCCAGGGCTTTCACAAGAGAAATAATTTTATTCTTGTCACTTTGTAACACCCTGATACTTCTATTTTCTCAGTTATTATGTTTGTTTTCTTGGTTCCAACAATAAACTCCAAGTACACAGCAAAGCCATTTTCCCAAACTCACTATAACATGAAACATTCTCACTGCTCCTCCCTCCCTGTATTTGCCCATGCCTCCAGCCTTGCAGAGTCTAATTCTGAGGACTTTGGAAATGGCATAGAAAGGGGCTGTTATTTCCAACCTTTCTTCGATACTGATCACCATATTTCAAGGCTCTGACAAACTGCACATGCTGGAGATGCATTAGCTCAACCAGCACCTATACAGGCTCAAAGAATGAGGAGCAGCAGAAACCTAATCCAGAGACTTGCATTCAGGAATGTCTTACCCTTCACCCTTCTGATCCAGAAAGGAAATACAGGAACTCAGCCCTCCTCTGGCTTTGTGCCTTTCTTACATGTCGCTCTGGGATATGGGCAAGGACTGTTCATCGTGCAGGTGCTGTTCATTCTACACAGCAGATGAAACCCAACCATAGCAAAAGCAGAAGACATTTTCTAGCATAAAAGTCAGGACAGATCAGCACAGAAGTCTGAGACATTCTCCTCACAGATGAAACATTGGTGACAAACAACCTCACTTCAGGGTGCAGAATATACACTGAACTTGCAGTAGTCAAGACAATAAAGGACATGATGTATGATGGGTGTGTGGCATGAATTCCCTATCACTGACTGCAGATATGGTTTAAATAACCAAATAGAAAATAGCACTCAAATGGGACCAGATAGGTAGAGAAAGACAAATGTTCAGGCATCAGCTGAGGTGCTGATCCCTCAGTGCTCATCCCTGAGATGCTCAAATAAATGGGGGAGAGTTATTGCTGGAGACAAGACTGGCTCTATGGCTGGATGTAAAGGCATGGCAGGCAGCTCATTCCAAATGGTGAGGGTAGCAGATTAGAAGGGATAAACAGAAAGGAGTCTGGTGCTTTGGCTGCCAGAAAACGTTGGAAATATACTTTTAAATATCTTAAACTTGGCCCATTTTTTCTCCAATCAGTAATACCAGCACAATGAGAAACAAACTAAACCAGCTGCCTATAGTGCCACGTCCAAGGCATTCTGCAGAGATCACGTCAGAGAGTCAGTGCGCCAAATCCAGAGGTGAGTACAAGCAAGTCTGCAGGAAACCCATGGTGGTGTGAATTATGTCACCTCCAAGAGCCATTGGCCTGTAAGTCATCTCCATTCAGACTCCCTCCAGCCTGGTGTGCTTATCTGTGGCAATTTCACACATCCTCCTACTCTTCGTGCCCCACCTCTGAATTTGGCTTTCTGCATATATAGGCATGTGAAGGATGTTCTGAGGAGCCCAGACTCTGGGATCTGACAAGAAGCTGAATATTAAGCACATAATGAATCCTAGAGGGGGGCAAGAGTGCAATTCTGTGAGCAACTAATTGTAATGTAAAAGACAGTACAACATAAAGAAGGGAAGGGACTACTTCAGTTACAGCATAGTATGACTGTTGTGTGTACAAATTACAGTAACATATTGTAAACCACCCTAAAAGCACCTACACTAGAGGGAGGTACTTGTGCCATGTCACCTCTGGGTTAGTCCCAACTACTGCCAAATAACAGGGAAATTCTAAGGCTTTCCCAAGGTGGTTCCCAAGGATATTTTAGTATCTAACCCAGTAGCCTAGTGTAGTTTCCCAGGGAGCAGGCTGGTGACCAGTTTCAACATGTACTGGACCCAAACCTTTCCATCCACCATCAGTTAACCATCAATTGTGCAATTCTAACTGAAACTCATCACAAGCTCTTATGCTCTGCTTCCCACATTCAGAATCATTTTAAGTAGCTTCCAAAAGTTAGCCAAAGTGAGCTAACGTTTTCCTTTGAAACCATGAGGCTTTAGAAGAGTTGGTAAAGTTCTACACAGTATAGAAGCGTGGTGTGCTTGCTACTTAACAATCCAGTTCTGTGCTGGATCTGTCACCACTACAGTAAAATGTTTAAGTGTATAGTGTGCTTATAATAAATACTTTGCACAAAATTATTCATTCCACAGATGGGCAAAAGGGACTTTAATGCTTACTTTGTTTGCAGAATGCTATATAAACCCTGCTAGTTACAGGCAAGAATATGGAAGTCGTTTTGTTCTATTAAATAAAGGAAACAAGGTTCTCATTTTAAAATTAATTCAATGAAAACTATTAAGTAGCTGGCTGTGAATGCTTTGGGAATTTATATACACACACACACATATACATTTTTACCTGATACTAATTTCCCTCCCCCCTTACCTCTTAAACAAACACACTGTTAACCACATAGTTTCCAAAGAGCTCTGCATAGGAAGAGCTTGCAAGTCAAAACAGCACAGTAACATTCACGGCCCAAATGCTGCAGCTCAACACCGTATCTTCCAGCAGGCACAAAGGGAGCACAAGCTAGAGGGTTTTCTCCCAACAGATGCAATTCAATCTCTTCTATAGTCATGCTGGTTTAATACTAATTGCTGAGGAGGAACAGCCACAGCCCTCTTGTCTCTTGGCAATATCAGCATCACTTGGGGAATTAGCCCAGAGCAGACTTTCAGCCAAAGTATGAGATCTGAAAGCTTGCCTGTGCTGGGTGTTTGCCTTGATTTTGGCTCCCCTTCACTGGTATCAGGGCAACTGAGCTTTTGTCCTGAGCTGAGAAAGACATAATAGCCCCATGCTTTCTGCAACCTGTTGCAATCTTCTTATACAAGCATAACTAAGCATTTTAACCCCTTTTTCTGGGAGGTTTCCAAGAGCAAAGGCATTGTCTATGGAGTTGTACCTTTCTCTTTCTTCTTTTTCTTTTTATCCTCAACTGCTTCTTTAGTTTTAAAACTTAACACCAAGCAGGATGTGTGATAACACTCTTCCTGAACATCCCCATAGTGACTGTGTGAGGCCACAAACATTGGGTTCTGTATCCAACACGAATGGAGGTTGAGGGTTTGGGCAGCAGAGAGCTTCAGTTGAAATAAAACTAATTGTTTATCCAGAACCACAGAACAAAGCAACAGTCAAAAAAAAGAGAAGAAATTAATGTGCATAATTAGGAAATGTCAGTCATGCTTTTAAACACTTTCATAGAACTTGTATGTATCTGTGCCTCTGAGCTTCCAGCAACTTATTTCTTAATCTGTCACAGCACAAGTCACACATCATAAAAGGCAGTAATAATACGACCAAAGTCAGAGATCCGGGCATCACTCAGAAAGACCCTACTGTGGAGCTCTGCACTCTCTTGAAGGGCGCTTCCCATGCCTCCTCTCAGGGCTGCATACAAACTTCAGAGACAAATTCTGACTTAATTAAGATGGTTGTATCAGGATGAAATGTGCATGTCTTTGAAAACTATAAGGATAATATATCAAATCTTTTAGCTGGCATGCTTTTTTCTGCAGCTTCAGTGCTGATTTACACTATGTAATGATCTGTTTATTCTCTGGATTGTCTGTAGTCCACAATGGTTTAAATTACTCATCTGCTTGCACTTAAGCATTTGGCCTCTATAAAAGACATGATAGGTAAGTGCAATGCAAATGTACTTTCCAATAATCAGTGCCATCCAGGTCAAGATTTCAGCTGGATAAACACAGTTCAAGCACACGGATTTATGCCATCTTTAACATAACCCTTTGGTGAGGACCTGTGGAAATCTCCAATAAGAATGGTAGGTTTTACTTTGGGTTTTATCTACAGGAGGTTATATTATTGCAATCTCCAGTGACATATTCTGAAGCTCAGTCTGCTAAACCACATTAATATCTTTAATGAGAAGCAGCAACCTCTCCACACAGTTACATTAAAAGAAGCAGCATATACATCAGATTGCCTTGAACTAATGCAGCATTTGGATAATAGTGTAAACTGTATTCAGCTTGTCTGATCTCATCAGATAGCTCACAGGTATTTCATGGGGACATCAACATCTGCAGTTATAAGGTTTACAGTGGGAGATTAAAGCAAGGCTCCAGGTTATTTTGCTCTGTGTTGCTCAGGCACCTTGCCCTTAACACCAGAAACTCCCTCCCGGAGAATCCACATGTCGTCTATACATAAGCACACTCAGACACAGTACTTCAGCAGAAATTATCTGTATTCTCACTGAAATATAGCTCAGAATGCAAATGAAATTGAATTAAAATGAAAATGAAGCTTCCCAGCAGCAATGATATACTCAACACAGACAGAACAAAACCCAAGCATCTGGAACCTGGACTGGATCATTAAGGCCAGGAGAAATCTTTCACCATCCATAGGGTAAGCATACCATTCCTGTCAAAGCTAAAATCAGACATAATCTTACTGTGATGCTCTTTTTTCTGGAATAACCACACGTATTGCAGGTCACAGTTAAACTTATGCAGAATAATCCAATGTAACATGTTTCTTACTGTGGCAAGCCTGAAAGAAGTCCTGCACCACACAAGATATATCAGTGGTTTAACTTCACAAAACAAAATGGCAGCGAGAAGCAAATAAAGGAGAAAGAACAAGAGAACTATTGTTAGGATCATTTAGCTATTCAGAGAAAGAAAAAGAAAATGCAAGCATATTTTCTTAGGAAATAACAATAACAATTGGCTTTGTCAGCTAATTCCCTATTGGCTTTATTGGTCTCCAGTAGAGACTTAGATGAAGAGCATCGTGCAGATGAACTCAGTGAGGGCATGGCATGTGTTTGGGAAATCCAGCAGAAGGAAGGGAGGTAGTTGTTTGAGAGATGGCTAAATAACCTAATGTGTGAGGGCACAACAGATGGAACAAGGGGATAATAGGATTAGCAATAAAGACAAATTATCAGGGCCAAAGCAAATTATCAACTTTCCTAAAGATAAATGGAGATGTATTGTACCTAAAGCAGAGGAACATTGGAAGCAAACAGCAGGATGCATTCAGAACATGATGTGGTCTAATCACTGGGAGGAAATGCTGAAGATTTATCGCATCCATCGTTTATCCATCAAAAAATAATCACTGAAAAACAAAGGGCTCCAGCACTTCCTGACTACAACAGAACCCAGATTTGCCAAAGTATAATCAGAGACAAAATCTGGAGAGAGTGGACTGCATAAGTGAATAGGAGACAGGCTTGTCAGATGTGAAAACACTCTATTAGTAGAAGGTCAAATGAGAAAATGAAGGTAGGTGTCATCACAACTATCACGCACTAGAATTGTGCAAGACTGACATAAGAAAATACAAGTACTGCTTTAGTGTGTATGCTTTGGAAATATCAAGGGGAAAAAAAATATGGAAATCTTCAATGCCGTTTTTAGAGCTGCTTTTCAGGGAGGAGCTGCCCTTTAAGTTGGAGTGACTAATGGCAACGAATGTAATCTGGTTTTTATTTGCAGTGCCAGGCTCATTTGGCTTGTGTAAAATGCAACTCTTTGTTTGGTAAACAAGCAAATTAAAGTAGTGATCCAGAGAATCTTGGAAACTTTACTTAAATAAAGGAGCCTCTCTGGCAGAGTCATGGCTTAAAACCCACTGGAAGGTGTGTTTCCAGATGTTTATCATGGGGTTTGCCGTCAAGATCAAATAGGTAATCTTTGCTAATATAGTCATGCCATATTGAAAACAGAAGTACTGAATAAACATCTATGTATTCAAAAAGCAACAGTGGGCTCAGCTTCTTGGTCAAGCCAGAACAGTGCTGCCTAATGTATTATAAATGAGTTAAAATACAGTTACATCATTGGAAGACAAATATCTATACCAATGTTATGATGGGAAGACTAACATGAAAAGAAATAAGGAAACAGAGCAAAAGGAAAGAAAAATATGCACAGTAAGAAGTGGATAACCCCTCCAAAATCTGAGGGTTTTGATATTTCAGGATAGATGAGCCAAGACATATGCTGAACCTTGGGGGAATATTCCACGAGAGGTTCCTCCCAGGCAATGAATAGGACCATGTCAGCCAGGGCGACACACTGGCATCCCAAAAGGGACAAGGCAAAACCGCACATCCTCAACCTGCTTCAGCTGAATTGTACCCATTTATTCACAGTCAGCCTGCCCATTTTAGAAGTACAAATATTCCCCTGTATCCATCTGAATCAGTAAGCTTCCCATGTAACACCATTCCTTGTTGATAAAGCTTTCTGTCCTAAAAGCATCTAGAGACCTAAATGCAAGTGCAGCTGTTCATGACAGTAAGAGCAAATTGCTTTGTTCCCATCAGATCTCAGCATGCCTGTGCAGAGCAGAAGTTGCAGTAACAAAGCCTGGTAGTTTTCAGTGTGTCCACAGCTATTGCAAGGAGCCTCCTAAAAGGCACTGTATCCAGACCATGGAAAATGAAATACTGAATATAACACATTGATTCTCATGCTGCAGTTCTTCTAAAAGATAAATTATGCAAAATGTTACCCTCTAGATCTCTGGGCAGAGCTGTTGTTTAACACCTTGGACTGGATTGCTTTCAGGTACTGACAGAATTTGGAAGATGCTACGGAAACCAAAAGCTAAAACAATACTGAGACACTCTAAAGACATCACTGGCTTGTTTTCCCCTTTCCGCATAACTAAAGAGAGCAGAACCAGGATTCCCTCTGCTGCATTATCAATACAACACCACGTTGAACTCCAGGCAGTTGAAGGTATTTAAATGCACAGTGTGTGTTTAAAGTAACTGGGGAAGATCTAATGTTGGCTCAATGACATACAAGATGAAATAGCCCATTTTTAAAGACCAAGGTCAGTTTGAGAAGCTTGCAGTCAGAAAACACATCTTTCTATTTACAACTGGAATAAACTGTGAAGCAAGCAGAGACATGATAAATCTAGAAGCCCTTGCTATGATTTTCATAGGCCTACTTTTCACAGCAAGGCTGGAACTGACTCTGATTTATATTCAAACACCACAAAATCTGACAAACTGAAATATGAAAAATGAGACCAAGTAAAGCAGGTTCCTTCTGAGTTGGGACACCTCTTCCATCTCTAGCAAGTAACACAACAGAGTACACATGTAAAGCCATTTTATCTATTATTTCTCATTGTGAGGTTAAGCTCAAAACAGCAACACTCCAAATTGTTTCGATTTTGTTGGTTTAAACTTGATCCTCCACATTTGGATGGGTTTTTAATTTGATTATACACACTCTTCTCAGAAAGGAATGCAAACGGCTCTCTCCAGCTTCTAATTAGGATGATGAGATTACCTGGAATTTCCTAACACTGCAGTGATGCCTTAAAGTGAGGCTGGTAAAGCCCCTTCACCCCAACAGTCCCGGAGATACTGTGATTTCTAAGAATCTGCATATGCTAATGTTTGCTGTTTGGATGCAAAATCAGCAGCCAAAACACAAATTAGAGCTGGTGGTAAATCAGCTCCTGATCTGTTTGGGACTGTGCAATGAGATCCCCCAGGAATTCACTGTAATATTTTGGCTGCTCAGCCTGTTGCCTACATACGTGGTCACAAGCAGACAGTAAGAACAACACCCTACTAACGAGTGAACTATAAAGTACCAGGATAGCTGAAGAGAAACTCTGCCACAAGCTCATGCACTCCTCGTTCTTTCTCCTTCTCAGACAAACCATCAGCTGCTAGGGGGTGGGGGGAATTTATACCTTTTTCATCTCCTGGATCTCCCCTAACCCAGCACATTGCCAACACCATGTTAACAGTTTTTGAATATGCCCCTGAAGAACAAAGATACTGCTTTTGCCAGATCCCAGTATTTACAAGCAAGCCCAAATCTGTGAGAAAATTCAATTGAATGCAGATGGCAGGAAATTCCTCTAAAATGACAGTGGCCAAATTCAAACCACAAGACATGAAAATAACCCAACGTACTAGACATGAAGAACATATCTTATAGATTTTTCCTCATGCAATTCGCAATCTGTGATTGATTACTGGGAAGACAGACTGCAGATTTATTGGACTTCTGTAGAACAAGTATTCCATTTGCAACAATTAAATCTTATGTGGTTGAAAACTAGGTTGGAGGAATCAGTGGATGGCTCTGACACTGAGGAATGCATTTCTAGGTTATCCGTAAGGCTGTAGTTTGTTTAGTTTTGCACTGTGCACTGATTTGTTCAGTGGAATTGACGGGGCTGGCACAAAATTATTGTCATTGTATCAGAAAGATGAGCATGAGAAATATTATTTGTACTGCTAACATTTCATGTTTTCAATGACAGAAAATGTCAGTCTTTTTGTGATTTAACAGCTAACTTCAACCCTTCAGAATAAAGGGTGCTACATATGTAGTAATGTGCAGATGGAGCCTGGGCAAGCTACTGTGGTGCTTCCAACTCAGATAAGAAGAAAGCTGAAGCGGTCTCCATGCCAAAGGGACTGACTACATGTTGATGGATGGACTAAGCTAAATCTTGCTTCGCTAAAACATAAAAAATTTATACTTTGCTGTGTGTCTGCTGTAAAACTCGAGTGGTGATCCAAGGACACAAAGGCACAGTCTGATACCAGACAAATCCCAACAAACTGCATCACAGGAAATCTAATAGCCATCTTCTTTCCTTTGGCTTTGCCTCAAATCCAGGTGACCAGGGAATTCTGAAGGGCAGCATTCAGCAGAATTACATTTCTGCTATCACTTCTGGTTTGGTTTTGTTCTAGCAAATTTTCAGGATTAATACGCTTTGTGTCAATACCCATGTGAACTATGTGCCCTTGCATTCTGGGTATTCTGGTTAGCCAAGAGACAGAAATGTTATCAAGCAACTAGGAAATATAGGAAGACCTTGTTGAAGAGAGGGTGTGCAGAGCAGATCCTGTACACTAAAATATGATTGCACAAGATGCATGTGAATTTCTGAATAAATTCTAGTTCAGACACACACAAAGGGCTAAACTGGCCAACACAATCATTCACCTGAAATGATTCATCCAGCCCTATGAGGCTTTCCTGAGCCCACAGAGTCCAAAACAATTTTCCTGGTATTCTCTTAAATTGACAGCTTCTCTCTCATCCTTCTCTATTCCCCTGTCTAACCCCTCTTCTTTTCAGTCAGTCTCCTGGCACCTCTCAGTTCAGAGTATTGAGGCAGACAAACTCCAAGTTTGGTCTGAACGTGGCAGCTTATGGGGGAACAGGAGTATAACGAGAAACAAACAGTAAACGACTCCCTCTCTCACAGACTGTAGCAAGGCATCTGGGTGCTACTCCACTACGTCTCCTCTCCTGCCTCTCAGGAATACCCTGCCTGAGATCCCAGAGTCACCAGTGCAGGCCTGCAGCTCCTTTTCCCAGGCAGCAGCAGGCTGTGCAGCTCAGGTGTATTGTCCCCATTAGGTACCATTCCTCTCACTATCCCTCGTACAGTTTTTTTTCTCACCACCCAGAGGAATACAGCTCCTTCCCCTCAATTCCTAACACATCCCTCCTGCTAAGATAGGGCAGCAGAGACTTCATGCTGGCCCTTGTGGCACGCTATGTCTGCTTTCTGGCTGCAGTGTGCGTTGTGCACACAGCAACAGACAGAAACTTGGCAGTCCCTTTGCTCACTGCACTGACCCACAAAGCCCTCCCCAGCCTCTTCCCCTGCGTATCCATTAGCTTTCATGGGAATTTTGCACACGCATGGAAGGGAAAACAGAAATCCTTGCTGAAGCCTCCAAAGAATAGTCGCCTAAGAGCATGCAGAAGATACAAACAACCTATTTTCAAATGAAATACCATCTTTTCTCACAGTAACCAGGAAACAGGTAGCAAAAGCAGCAGTTTGGACCCTGATCAGGAACTGGCAGCCTCCCCTCCATGCAGAAAGAGATACACAGCGTGGATAATCCGTTATACAATAACCTGGTGAAGTGCTCCAACAAAAGCTGCCCCAATATGTTGTTAGGTACCACATGTAACTTCAGTGCTGGGGCTAGGAATACCTCTTCTTTTTAATTTGTCTCCAGGTCCTTTTTAATATAGCTGTGAGACAAGCCTTCTCTCTCTCTGCCTTTATTCTCCTCCTTCTTCCTGCACTTCCTTCTTCAAAATAATTCTTCAAAGTCCAAGGAGATCTCCAGGGAAAGAACAGTGAAGACATGAAAGCAATTACAACTGAATCGTGCAAATACAGAATCACAGAATCATATAAACAAGTCCCATTCTGATCTTTCAGTGTATTTATATGGGGTAGGAATAGAACAACTTTATTGCAGTTGTTACCAAATGACACTGGAAAACTCAATATCCAAATTCTAATTTGTGTCAGATCTCAGAAGGATAATCAGTCAAATAACTATATTCCAATGCTTTAAAACTGCACTCAAAAAGGCTGCCTGTATAAGAATGTGTTAGTGAATCCCCTGCACTTGATATGTGAATACTACCAAATCAGAGTGCTGATCTGGGAGTAAAAGTAATGCTATTTTGACTCACTCATTTTCACTGAAGCCAATGAAAACCCTCCCACTGAGCTCCATCAGACCCTTTTAAGGATGACAAAGAAAATCTGGTGAAGGTTAGCAGGAATGTGATATGATTAAGATCTGCCTTTACTATCCATGAGAGAACACTGGCTCTGTGCCTGACCCTTTGCTTTAGGTGATACACTTTTTTAAGACTTAAAAAAAGACTGCTAGATCCATTGAATCCCATTGCCTGACCCTGAATTTCTCTGTTACATCTGCTCCTGTAAACTCATGTTCTAGCTGAACATAACTGCCAAAAAAAGCATCCAGTCTTAATTTCAGAAGGCCAAGAGTCTTCACTTGCTCCAGCAATTCTTTACATCTTTTATTAAGCATTTATGACCTTTGTTATTTTATTTGCCTGATCGCAGTTTCCAGCCCTCAGTTTTAGCTACGCTTTTCTCTGCTGCATTAAGAATCCTTTAATGTACAGAGTTTTCTTGTCATCAAATCACTTAACCTTTTTGATAAGCTAGAGGCTAATGCCCTGAATTCCAGGAAGGCTTCTTCAAGGCACTTTCTCCAACTTACCATTTCCACTAGCAGCATAACACTATGCAACACCTCATGTATTGCCATTGCTCCCTAGAAATGGAGCCTTTGGAGTTCAGGCTTCCTAGGATACGTGCCCCTCCTGAGGATCCTGCCTGCCTGCCTTGCTTCCCCAGCACTTGCAGGATCCAATACCAAGCTGTGCTAAACATCAGTTTTTCTCAGTGGATTCCAAGCTGTAAATGCCTGACAACCTACCTGTTGCACTACTCTGCTCTTGTCATTCTTAGGCATGGGATCAACCTTCACCTCACGTCAGAATTTCCATCAGCAATGGTTTAAAGGCTCTAGCCTTAAGTATTAAAAACTCTTAACCACTCCATATGCAAACCAACTGGATCCACCCACTTTCTACTTGCTACTGGCAGCTACTCTGAGCCAGGACTTAATCCGTCTAGTGAACGTTTCAGTAATATCACATAATGTGTGTTGGGGTTTTTATGGGTTTTGATTGCTGAAGTTTGTTTTTTTATAAGAAAACCTCATCCATTAACCTCATAACCTCATAGAAATCTGACATCACGTTTCTTGGACAAGATGCACTTTCATTACAACCACACTAAACTGTGTGCTTATTCTTCAATACTTCAAACCATGATATTGCCAAACATGAAATCCCACTAACTGGCCCACCACCACCCTAGTAGTTCATTTTTTATATTGCTCCAACATCCACTTCATGCTTCCTTTTCATAGCAATGCAATCAGTAAAAGGTTAAGACATAAGGAGAAGACAGTCATGCTGCTGTGCAGTCTGCTTACTCCACGGTGGAGCCTTCAGCAAATACCTGACTCTAGTGCTGCAACATGTTAGCAGCAGTGCTCAACAGCCGTCACAGAAGTCAAAGCTCCTTTGGGCCAGAAATGGGACAGATACTCACTGATTTTGTACACACTGATCAAACAGATAGGTGAAATGGGGTGAGGGGCAGGAAAGGAAAACAAGTGGAGTGTGTGCCTTGCCCACAGTCAGTCAGTCAATAGCTATTCTATATCCAGGAAACATACTGCAGTGGCAGCTGGGGCTGTCAGAACCTATCATGGCTATTAAACACCTCAGGCAAGCTATCCTTTGGTTACTATTAGTATTATTATTTTAACAAGATAAGGAGAGCTCTGAGATTCTCCCATTATCTTTTTATTTCTGCCTCTGAAGTGTTGCTTCACAGTGAGCCTTGGAAGACTCCTTCTCTCATGCTCTGCTCTGTAACAACTTTAACTCCTGCCAGCACTGCAACCGGAGACAGGATTCAGACATCTCACAGCTGTGTGCATCAATAGGATGAACTCACTGTAGACCTCTGGGGTCAGCCTGAGCTTCATTCAGACTTGTGCAGGAGTCAGCAAAGCCAACTGAGTCATATGCAATCTGCTTCCCTCAGAGCCATCAGCTTTTGAGGATGAAGCAGTTGCCACTGCTGCAATACCATTTTGTGTCACATTTCTGATCTCCTGTGACTCACCTCCACGTTCTCCCATGCACTCATTTATCTTATTCCTGCAACTTCTTTTTCCCAGTCTCTCTGTCTCCTGGCCATGCTGAGGGCAGCACAAGACAGCTGTGTGGCAATGGTTATCCAGTCACTCACATCCCACTGCTGAAGCAGAGAAAGCACCAGGGTAGCTCCTGTCTTCAGAGCAGAGATCAGGAGAAGGATGAGATCACTTCAGCTCATCAGAGAAATAATAAGGAAGGGGAAGAAAGGCCTGGAAAGTAAAAAACCCTGACATTTGGTTTGGAAAAGCAGATTCATTAATCTGGGGAGAAAGAATAGACACATACTAGGAAGGTGGTTGAAGGGAAGAAGGCAAGTGGACAGCAGTAATCCTACAGAATACACAGCTGTTTGTTGTTTAAAAAAGGAAAGCATAAGTAAACGCAAGGGATGAAATTAAGGACAAAAAGCAGCAAAATACAACCTGATGAGGGAGATCTATGCAGCTACAAAGACATTTCTCCAGAAAACACACTCTTTGGCCATATGGATACATCACCAATAAATCTGCAGCACAGAGCAACCGCACACTGGCAGGAGGAGCAGCATTTGGCCAAACAACTCTTCAGCCTTTGTTTCTTTGACAGAAGTTCAGGTAGGGCACATTGTACAACAACTTTGTATATAAGGCACACCAAGGAGGGCCAAGAGGTCTGTGAACGGATTCTCAGTCCCTCTGCTTCCTCACTTGGAAACAGTGATAACCTCATGTCACAAGTATAATGTACTCTTTTAAAAGAACCAGAAGAGCCTGTAATAGAAGATGCTGTAAAAAGTACAGAATTCTGTTGCTAAAATGGGAGAAAATCTATGAAGAAGCAAAGACAAGGAGTAGCACCCAACAGCAGAAGAAAATGAAAGGATAAGGACCTAAAAATCACATGTCAAGCCCTACAAAAGCATTACTGTGTTTGCAGAATTGCCTGAGTAAGCTCTTTAAGGAAAACACACTTACAGTAAGTGATGTCTAACTCGTGTGTGAATCACCCCTCTCCCCATTCCATACTCTTTGCAGAACAAAAAAACATAAAAGATACATACTTTTGTACTGCTCTTTGCACAAATAACTCCCTCAGAGCTGTGCTGGCTGGGCATTCACAACACAAATACTTCCCACTAGTGTTGCTCTTGGTGACAACTTCTCCTCCAGCATCTAACTGGAAGCCCTGTTGGGCAGCTATTCTTACCAGGAAAGGTGAACGTAAAACCATCCATTCTCTATTGCCTACTGCTTGGCATCTCCTACAGTCAGTATTTTCAGTTTTGTGAGGCTTTTTTCTTCTCTTGCCTTGAGCTGCTTCCTGCCCAGGTACTGTAAGCATCCCCATGGATCCTAGTAGCTCTGGGAAACACTCAGCTACTACTGGAACAAGAAGGGTACAAATATGTAATTTGATTTACTGCATAGGCAATACTCAAGTGAAGAGAGATGAAACAATGCCTGTGCCCACAGTGGGTAGGATCTTCAAGATCTCAAGCCTGGAGCCAGAAGACACTTCCACAGCATGAATTACAAATTGCTCTTTAGGGAAAACAAAGCATGAGAAACAAAACCCCCACCTTTAACAAGTATTGATGATGCATATCTAGCAGAGGTAAGAAAATTCAAGGGCAATTACAGATCCCCGGAAGGGAGCAGATAAAAGTGAACAGGAAATAGCCAGAGGAATTCCAAGATCCTGTAACTGAGAGCAAGATTTCTACTGTGTGCTGTAAGAGGGCCAGTCTGCACCAGCACAAGCAGCATCATTGCATGTAAACCCTCACACACTACTGACAATCTCAGATGATTTAGGCCACATGCTGATGAACTGAAATAGCCAAGTGAGCTTGATCCACCAGGAAATGTCAACCTCCTCTGGAAGTGCTATGGAGGTAAGTTACGGAGCAAGGGCTTGCTTTCAGTGACCAGTGAGTCACTTTCCCTGGGGTGATTGGGCAGTGTGGTATGTACAGCCATGTGTTCAGATGATAATGCCTCTCTCTGCCTCACAGATCAACTGGTTGATGGGGCATTTGCTACAGCAGCTCCTGGAACAGTCTCAAGGTCATGAAAGTTGTGCCTAGCCACACTGCAGTGCTGTGTCAGTGTAACTCAAAAGCTAGACTCTCTCTCGAAGTACTCCTGACGCCATTCTCCTTTTCACAAGTAAACAACAAAGAAGTCATTTCAGTTTCTGTAAACATGTTTTGCTTCATAAGCTGGCCTGCTTGGTGTGCATTACATGCCGTGCTGGCACAGGCTGGGATGTCTTACAGAAATGCTTTCCACTAATACTGGAATCTTGCTACTCGGAGGGAATGCTGGGTTGCACAAGAGAGGCATCAAGAATCCATTCTGCCTTTTCCCCCACCGTTTCAGATCCGAAGAACTGGGTTGATGTGAATTGCACATTCCAGTTTTACAAAGCCCTTGGGTGCGAGTCAAAGTTTCAAAAACACTTCTGCCTTTTCCATGCTTTCAGAGAAGAAAATGCTAATACTTAAATAAAGCAAAATGAGTACTTCCTAGGCTGAAGCAGAGAACACTAATTTGTTCCGCAACAAAGCAGCCATTCCTCACTCTAATTGAAACTAGAATAAATACAGTGCATGCCAGGAGAGCAGCTGAAAGGAGATTTTACACCTAAAACTTGACACAGGTAACAGAGCAGTAGATGACTGGTGTGCAGTGTGGGAACTCAAAAATAAGCAGAGCAGAAAAATCCTCTGTTTGGCAAATGGGAAGGAGTTTTGCATCCATAAACTGGAATTATGATGCACTCCACCGAAGTATATTTTCTTTCTCCTCTGGTCTTCTCTGGGGCTGATTCTTACAACTCCTCCAGTGGAACTGGCAGAGAACAGTGTCCCTGATGTGGTTTTGATGAAAACTTCTTGCTAAAATAATTGTTCCATTTTTGCTCTCATTTGTTTATTAATGAAGCCTCCAAAGTTTCCGTTGAGGATCTTCCTATCAGACTATTCTGACAAGAATCCCTACTCTTCCTAACAGTGCATTCAGTACTTACTTCAGATTTCTATGTCTGTTATGAACTGAAAACTGAAATGCAGTCAGCATTGCAGCTAGTCTGGGAATCTTCCAAATGATGCCACTTCTCAAGATACATGCAGCATCTAACTCCTTGTCTGTCATCCCTCCCCTGAGCTGTCATTCACATGCTTTGTACAGCTTCTTATGAAGTTAGCATGGCTCTCCAAGATGCTGTCTGCAGTAGAATAGTGATCAAGAGGGCATTGCAGAAAACACAAGTATAGGAGCATTGTGTACTATGAGAAATGGGGATCACAGAAAGAAGCTGAATGTAAGGTCAAGTGAAAATCAGCAGGATTTGTACTACTCCATTTCAGAAAAAAAAAAAATAAATTAAGCCAGTTTTGATTGAAACTCTCCCTGGAGAGGGGCTTTTCCAAGGGTCTGTAGTGACACGACAAGGGGGAATGGCTTTAAAATGTCAGAAGGGAGATTTAGATTAGACATTAAGAAGTTCTTCCCTGTGAGGGTGCTGAGGCGCTGCCACAGGGTGCCCAGAGAAGCTGTGGCTGCCCCATCCCTGGCAGTGTTCAAGGCCAGGTTGGACACAGGGGCTT
>JANHGB010044002.1:88322-102982 GCA_026283785.1 Coracopsis vasa
AGTGTTCAAGGCCAGGTTGGACACAGGGGCTTGGAGCAACCTGCTCTAGTGGAAGGTGTCCCTGTCCGTGGCAGGGGGTTGGAACTGGATGTGCTTTAAGGTCCCTTCCAACCCAAACCAGCCTGGGATTCTGTAAAACAGACCACCACAGGTACTAATTAAAGAAGTCCCTGGCCACTGTTAGTGGTTGAGAGAAGATACTTAGATAGTTTGACTACATGCTTACATCCTTCTTCTGCTCTTCTTTCAGCATTTGCTCCCAGCTCCAATAAGATACAGAGTATTGGACTGTAATTCCAGTACTGGTATCTGTATGTCAGAGAGGACCGAGCAAAATGATCAGTGTCATGGAAAAGATTAGAAGACTGCCTGAGGTGTTATCTATACAACTCTGCCTCAAATCAGAATAAATCCTTCCCCAACAGATATGTTTCTGAGGTGTTCTTAAATACAGTAAAAGATGATGACTTCACAAGCTCTCTGCCCTTAACCAGGTTGAGATCTCACTTTGATCTAGAAAGGCTGATCTAGTTTCATGTGTGGGACAGACACAACTATAGCATTATCATCTTGCTAAGAGTTAGGCTTTCTACTGTCTTCCCTCCCCAAGTAAATCCGTACCTATCTCATACTAAGTAGCTGGCCATTGCCTCCTATACCTAACAAAGCTGCAGTCAAATCTTGTACATTGTTATATAAAAATCACCAATTTATTTTAAAACTATTATTATTAAAAGTAATTGTGGGCAGCAGTCAGAAACATCCTCAAATTCACCTTTCAAATCTAGGAGAAATACTGTAGCATGATGGCACTAAATAGCTGTGTTGGTTATAAATCAAGGCCGTGGGTTTCCAAATCCCCACCTCATTTTGCACTGTAACAGAGGCAGAACAGGCACACAGTCATGTACCAATTCTCACGCCAAGGAAGCGGTAAGTCCTAAACCACACTTACATGTGCCCAAGCCCTCATCTTGAAGTAAAGCATTACTAATCATTCAGTGTTGTGGAAGACTAACAAGAGGATTTGGTTTGCATCAACCTCAAATCAATCTGGGACCTAAACCTCAACTCTCTGCAAGCCTGAAAGCATCCGAACAATTTTAGGTAAGGCTTATCTTTGCCTTTAGTACAGCAAGAGAAACAAAATCCTGAACCCAGACTCTGGAATTTTATTCCTGAGATGTACATCTAGAAGAGAAAAATAACAGGATTTCCATACAAACATCTTTATAGTCTCCTTTTAAACAAAGGCCTACACCCCTATGTTACGTAGATATACCACCGATATATATTTAAGACCTCTTTATCATAGAGTGATAAAGAAAATGCAAAAGAAAATGATGATTTGAAATTTTCTGCTGGAAAATAATGCTGTCAAGTACAGCTGGGGAAAATGCATGATTTGATTGCAATCTAGTTTCAAGTTCAACAATGTCACCATGTGATTGATCACTGTAGGATCATGGGTATTATGTAAGTCATGAGATACATACTAGCTGAGACTGAGCTTTCAGACAGTAGAAACTATCATCTTATCCTCTCCTACTGTGCATACATAAAAGAATATCACACTGGTAACACTCCTCTCATTCCCCTTGCAATGTGTAATGGGGGAGGTAACTCAGAACAGAGTATGTAGTTCCTACAGCCTATGTAGTTCCTATGGCCTATGTAGTACCAAGCGTGTCATTATTGTCTAATTGAAAATCTACCCAGCAGCTCATATCCTCCATTTCCTTCTTCTATATTCCTTGAAATTACCTTGTACCTATGCCATTTCCCTTCAGTGACCATGTAATTCAGTTTGTTACATAGAGACACATTCATCTCAAGATAAGCTTTACCCAATGCAGTTAATAGGATCTAACATATTCTACTTTTTGCATGAAATATATAAAACAAACCCATCTCCCATTACTCTTTCATTACTCATAAACATATACATCTACTTGGTTTTAATTATACTTTTGAAATTACATCTCAATTTTTCTGCTTTTCTGGAATCTGCATTTTCAAAAGGTACTTAACATACAGATCAGATTGTGCCTTTTGATACTAAGCTTTCTACTTGTTGCATTGCTTTGATTATTTCTAACATCTGGGATCAGCATGTGCTATTTCAAATGCATGAAAAAGTTCCTACCATAGAATAGTCAGTTCCTAGGAAGGATTCTGCAGCTTGCACTATCGATACTATAAACCTCAAGAGAGTCAAAGTGTGCTGAAAGCACTCCAAAAGCACATTTCTTCCCAGCTTTTCTCTCATTCCAAGCTCTGAACACTTGAGCAGCCAGCCAACAAAGCCTTCTAGCATCAGCTCCTAAATTCCATGAAAAGGCATGTTAGGTGCTTAAGTATTTTTCTTACAGCCAGCCCCCAGAATCTGTCTGCTCTGAATAAGCATTGCTGTAAGGGGTCCTGACATGTTGCTTTTAAGACATACGATTTACCATTGGTGTAGACACTTGTTTTTGTGTGAAATCATGTGGTATGTGACTGAGCAGAGACAGCTTGAATAGGAAAGCTAATAAACCATGTTTTCTATTAGTTACAGTTAGCAAGATCAGTCCCCTGCACATGCAGTTTGCTGTTTTCTTTAGTTCAGATGCACAGGTCTTCAGTGGTCTCAGCTGCTTCTTCTCCCACAGGGTCAAGTGGCTCTTGGAAAACCATTGTGAATGGATGGGCCTTTTCTGCCTGTGTCTAGATTCCTCTGGCTGGAAGAAAAATCCAACACGGCCTTCCCATTCGAGCCTCCCTGAAGTTTACCTCTCTATTTCTCCCTTTTATTCTACCCTGTTGTCCTGCTTGTCTCAAAAATGGCTTGTGTTTCACTGTTCACAAGGTAACCGACTGTCTAAGGAGGCTTAGTGCAGTACAGCCACTTCCTCTGCTCTGACCATTTTTTCTCTTCTCCTGCCTCCAAGTTACAAGAATTACCTTTGCATGAAGAGCAGTCAACAGCAAGACCAGGATCTTTTTAGTGGAGTTTCTGCAGCTTGAAATCCCACACTCATGAAGTTAAATAGTTTCTTGCTCCCCTCTTAAATGTAACTTTTCTATGCCAGAGGAAAATCCAAAGAGCTACCAGCCCATTGCTTATGTTTTGTTTTTCTGTTGTAAATGATAGGGATTGTTCCTTTCTTTCTACAAACGCTGCAGTAGCTATATAAAAGCTTCATTTTTCCAGACAAGATTACCCAAGTGATAAACAATCTATTATTGTGCAATATCACTGTGTCAGTAGTGACTGAATAAAGCACAAAATTAGACAGTGTAACTTCCAGGTGCCAAAATAAAAATCACTTAAAGCTTTCTTCTCCCAAGTAACAAGTGACAGGAAAAGAGGTAATGGCCTCAAGCTGCTCCAGGGGAGGTTTAGATTGGATATTAGGAACAATTTCTTCAGGCATTGGAACAGGCTGCCCAGGGCAGTGGCGGAGTCACCACCCCTCAAGTGTTCAAAAACCATGTAGATGAGGCTTTTAGTGACATGGTTTAGTGGTGGACATGGCAGAGCTGGAGTAACGATTGGACTTGATGATTTTAAAGGTCTTTTTCAACCTGGTTAATTCTATGATTGCTGGGAAAAAAGAAAAAGAAGCAAGGAAAAAAAACCCAAAACAACCTCTCAAACATTCAGCAATATGCGATTCAGTGTTTGCTGTCTAAAGCTGTGAACTGACATTATCTGCAGCAGAATCCAACTAGAACTCATCACAGAATCATAGAATAGTTCGAGTTGAAAAGGACCTTAAGATCATCTCATTCCAGCCACCCTGTAATTCCTTTATCTGGCTGCGTGCTCAGCTCCCTGATTCGAGGATTTTTAATAGTCCTGATTCTCCAGGTAGTCACAGCACACGTGGTTTCTCCTGTTGTAGCTTTCACCCCAAACCTGAACTTTTGACTAACTGCACAGATGAAGCTGTTATGCCATCCGTGTTTTCCAAGTGGGAGAAAAAAAGTCTTAAAATCCATCTGAGATCACTGCAAAGCAGCTGATACCGTTCAAAAGACCACAAACGTGTGGGTGAAATGCTAAATTTTCAATGCTTTCTGAAGAAAAAAGAACAGGAAGATCCTTATGAAAACACTAAGTGGAAGATATTATCTTGCCTGACAAAGGCTTGCACTGCAAGACCACTAAACTAAAGAAACTGAAAATATACCCTTCAGCAAAGAATAAAGTTGAAATCAATCTTAGCTGTCTTGTTTACAAATGGAATCTCATCCTCATATTTCAAAGTAGCTGAAAATGACTCAAGACAAATTCACAAATCCAGTTACTCAACATGAGATAATGGAAATGATGGCTCTAAAACTCATGAGGGAAGCTTCTGAGAAAATTTCTGGAAAGTGCTGGACAATTATGAATGATGAAACAATGGATTTCTCCAAAAGACAGCTAGTGGTTTTATGTCTGCACTATGTGGATGACAACATGAGCATTCATACAGAGTTCACTAGATTCTGCAATCCATTCTATACTTGTGGTGAAATGACATCAATAAATAGAATGCTGAGTGCAGATCTGAGGGACAGCCAGTGGTATGGATAATGCTACAGCAGTGCTGTTAAAATGGCAAGCTTTGCATCTGCCTGACTGCAAAAGAAAGAACTAGAACTCATTACTACTCACTACTTAGGATGTTCCTTTATCTATACAGACATTCCTGAAAATGTTTAACTTCTTTGGAAATACCCAGAAGGGATGAAGCATATTAACAAGGATATGTTGCATACACCACCTAGTATCTGTGTCCTCTGTCTCGCAAGAGGAATAGCTTCACATTCTGAGAACTTCTTTGCACATATGAAACTTGGGAGGATGTAAAGGGTACAGTGAAAGATCTTGAATTAATAGCACAAATGGGAAAGACTTAATTCAGACTTTGGTACTGAATTAAGTACCAAAGAGGCTAGAGAGTCAAAGATTATAGAGAATCCTAGACATGGTAAACAACCAGTCTTTCACAGCCCTGCAAGGCTTGGGTACATTAACAGAAAAGGCCACTTTCTTACACAAAGACATTAATTTCCTTCAGTCATCCAATTGGGATAAAAGTTACAATTTGTTTGTATCCAATGGCTTTTCACCAAAGATTACTGGAGCGCTTGAATGCAGTTACAAAAAATTTGAAAGGAGTTGTGTAAGTGTATCTGTGCTGAAGTAATTGTTTTTACAGCATCCAGTATTCAATTAATTTGAATGCACCAGCTTAGAAAATGATTCAAGATCTTTAAACTCACATAACAACTCCAAACATAACAGAAATGCAAAACCAAAACAGGCTTCAAGTGGCTGATTCTGATTTCAGCTGTAATTGCCTCATTACTCAGCCTCTTCTGTTGCAAGCCAACTGTAAGCTCACAGTAAAGTCCTTGTAGTTAGTTCAGAAGTATCTCAGCTAGCTCAGCCAAGGCTGGCTTCCAGAACAGCACAACTGATAAAGATAATGATGATGTTACCAGCCACTGGTGCTATAAGCAAGTGCAATTTCAACATTCTCTATCATACAAAAACTAGAGTTTCAATCCATGATGAAGCAATTATTACTTCAGTGTTGTATGGTTTTAGAAATGAGAACAGAACTGATGATTTATGACTTACAGATATTTTGGAAGAACTCATACCAAGAAATGGTGGGCAAATACGGGTGACTAGAACTTCTGGGGACCTGCATATCATTTGATTCACATTTTAAAAACAGCCTTCTGTCCTCTTCTCACAAAGCAATGCTGAGTTGGCCCTATGAGCAGTTGCTTCATCTTGTCCTCCAGCTTTCAAAAATAACCTGTTCCAAACATGTATATGTAAGAAAAGGCTCTTCTTCTTCCAGAGGCCTCATACACTCAAAACAAGCTCCTGTCCCAAATAGCTACTTGTTTAAAGTTGCCTTTCCCCTGAAAACCTATCAGGAGCACAGCAGGAGCCTTGTCTCATCCTAGGGCCTAACATGAAGAGGGCCTGGGTTTCTTATGCCTTCCCTTCTTCCAATAATGGCTTCAAGTATCTTCTTCACCTTCCTCTATTTATCCCCTGAAAAAGCGGGACAGGAAAAGTTGCCTCACTAAATTAACAGGCTCTCAAACTACTGTCTCGAGCTATAAAGGGCTAGTCCCCCCTCAAAGAGACAAACAGTTTTCCCTTTCAAACTCAGCATTTTCTTAGGTTATAATTACAATCCCTTTTTTAAATGAATTAAAGGCCCCAAAACCTCACCTGTGCCTATGCTTGTTTTAAAGCATTTAAAGTTCACACATCCTGTGAAAGGGACATTTCCTCAATTCTTTTAAAAGCTGCAGTTATTAACAGCCTAAATTTTGCATTGAGGTGCTCAACTTGGTCTATAGGCCATGTGTTGCTATTTTTAGAGCTACAATGACTACTCAAAGGCTGGTATCAGAACATCTTTCGAGGGATTTTTGTTTAAAAATAATGGCCTTGAGTCCCTGCTTCCCTGCTCAGTCTGACACCAGAGGAAACCTTGAGAAAACGCCAGACTTCTAGAAATAACAGCATCCGTTACCTACACAGTATTTCTCTCCCTGTAGGACATCCTGCTAGACTGATGCCTTGACTCTGTTTGCCAAATAGTAAATACTTAAGATATATAACGCTTGATCCCTCTGCATCCCCTAGGAGCTACTTCAACATTAACAACGTAAGGAACTGATTTGTGTTCCCTCCTCCATTTCAGTACAGAAAACAACAAAGAAGAAAAATCCTCATAAACAGTTTGTCAGAAACCTTTGGCTTTATCACCAGCGCATATATTCCTGTGATTTGCAAGTCTTTTTTCCTTATAAGAAGTCTGACTTCATAGTTCAGCACAGTTTGATCCAGAGATAGCTGGCATCTCTACAGTGTTCAGATAAGTAATGTTTTCATGCAGTGTGACAGTAGTTACTGTACATACAGCAAAGTAATTCAGTCTCCTGATTTATTACAAATGCTATCAACACAAAATTCACAGTAAGACTTTCATTATATTATGTTTTCTGTATAAACATCGCCATGGGTTTTGCCGATCCATTTTACATCCAAAAACACGTAACAGCAGGGATGCATAAAATATAAATATGTCTGAGTCTGTATTTTGACTATTTCCAAGAAACATGCTTTCAGCAATTAAAATGATAAATAGAATAGGAAAGGAAGCTACTTCATTGTTTAAATCCAACATTTCATGCTCAAATGATTTCACAGGGTCTCTCTTCTTCAAATTGTCCTTCCATCTACCTGGACTTCCCCCTTCCCCCAACCCCGAAGGAAATGAGCTACAGACAGTTTAGGGGGAGATAAGATTTATGTGTCTTAAACACTATAAAGACTTATTATATATTGCAGACAAAAGTTAGACAGTTCCTGCCAAAACCCCAGTCTATACATCCCAAGCTACAGATTGAGTTGGTGCCATAACCTGCAGTTTGGAATGTGTTTAAATCAAGCATTACCCAAGGTACAGATCAGGTGCTTTCAACCACCCAAAAATGTCAGTACTGAGTGTAACCCTGCTGACACTGCTGGCTTTACAGAACTACAGCACAATGGAAACCTTTTGTATCATCTAGTTTGTGATGCCTGAATCAACTCTAATATCCAACACTGGGGCTTTTTGGAGAGGTGGAACCACTTCTCTGGCAAAAGGCATCTTCAATTCAAAAAGCCTCAGTCTGAGTCCCTCTCACACAGGTGAGATTCAAAGCTGGGCTTTCAAAGGACAAAACTGGGGCCACACTCAAAATGTGTCACTATGTTCACACACCTGCTCATGTGTTAGATGTAGATGAAAACGGAGTGCTTGGGGATATAGCAGTCTAGTTAGGGTACTACAGCAGCAAACTGGCTTCAGTCCTGCTCTCACACTTGGCCTTCAAGATTCAGCCACCAATGAGACAATGCTTTTGCTTTAATTGTGAAGAACTTTACACAGCATTTGGGTTAGATTTTCAAATATCACTCGTATGGATAGCCAGACATGAGACATTCATTAACTGAAGTGTCAAACAAGAGCAGATGAAAGCACTATCACTAAGTATTTTTCCTCCAATTCCCCAATTCTTTCAGCAGCTATAAGCAAACAGTAGCACTCTTGTCCATCAAGAAGAGTATGTGGGCCAGACAGATCCTACTGGCTGGAAATCAAGATAACTCCCATTGAGATTAAAATAAATAAATTAAAAAAAAAGTAGTAAATTGACTATTCTAGAATCTTACAGACATTTGTTGGCAAAAAAAATATATGTACATAGAAGGCAGATTCTGAGTTTGCATTTGAAAAAAGATCTTGCAAATGTTTACTTTGTAAAACATCTTTTTCTTCTGCTCCCACCCTTAAATCTCCTGTATGCCAGAAGTCATTTATTTATTTGCAAGGTATTTTAAATACAGGTAGCAGGTCATATGCATTACTGTGGCTGCTGATGCAACATCCTTCTAGAAAAGCAGGGCTTCCATAATCCCCATGGACTCTACCTTTAGAAAGCAGTCCTAGTAGTCCTACGACACATTGAAGTCTCATTCCTTCTTAACTGGGCTTGTATATTTGAAGGCTGCATGGAGACTTCATAGCAGCCTTCCAGTATCTGAAGGGTGCCTACAAGGATGCTGGGGAGCGACTCTTCATTAGGGACTGTAGTGGTAAGACAAGGGGTAATGGGTTAAAACTCAAACAGGGGAAGTTTAGATTGGATATAAGGAAGAAATTCTTTACTGTAAGGGTGGTGAGGCACTGGAATGGGTTGCCCAAGGAAGTTGAGAATGCTCCATCCCTAGCAGTGTTGAAGGCCAGGCTGGACAGAGTCTTGGTTGACATGGTTCAGTGCGAGGTATCCCTGCCCACGGCAGGGGGGTTGGAACTGGATGATCTTAAGGTCCTTTCAACCCTAACTATTCTGTGATTCTGTGATTCTATATCTACTTTCTTATGCATCTGAATAAAATACAAAGATGACAGTTAGCTAGGAATTCCTGTAGTTATCAAGAAGTCCAACGTAATACCACTTTCCATGTCTTTCCTCCTGTGTGATATTACCATGCCTTCTATGGGCCAAAACTTTATTTAATTCTACCAAGAGGTAGGAGGCAGAGCAAACATTCAGTGGGTCTAACCAGGAGACTTCTTTATGCTTCAGAAACAAGGACTGAGGTGATGATCTTTAGTAAAAGTCCACCAGTAGATCAGAAAGGTCCTCCTTGTGGTAGGGCAATAAAGCTCACTCCAGCACTGTATCATATGTTTACACAGCAGCTCTGGTTTAAGATTGCAGCTCAGTTTTTTAAATACCTTCATCCAATCTTCATGAATGGTCACTGTTGTGCTACTCACTCAGATCTCCAGAAACAGAAGTTGCAACAAGAGATCTTATTACTCATTGTGGAAAACAAAACAAAACTCCTCTGTAGTGGAAGTACCCATCAGCTGTCTGATCTCATGAGCTCCACAGGTGTCTGCCAGCGTGATCTTAAATGGCTGCCTTCCAAACACATGTAATTTGGTCTAGACCCCAGCAGCCAACTCTTTTTGTGCAAACTAGATCTATAGCAACCGCCAAACTCTTTCACAACTGCATGGTGCACAGTATGTGTGTGTCCAGCAATGCATGTCCAACCCACTTGTAGATAAACAGCTCTCCTATCACTGCCTTGTTGAGGCTTAGGTCCAATGACAAAACATTCTGCTAATGAAAACAAACCATGACACTCAATCCTACCTTCTCACTGGCTGAGAGTGAAATACTGCCCTGCAAAGTAGTTCTTGTCACCATTTTAATAATGACAAAATGATTCCAAAAGCTAATCCTTGGCTTGCATGAAGTTCGCTAATCCATTTGTTGTGTCACTTGTGTTCAGAGAGGAGGCTTGTCTTTATTAGGCTGTAATGTTGAATCAGATACTCACAGGAAACAGCTTCTTTATCTATTCCAACCCCCAAAATCAGCATAAACACAGAAGTAATGCTCTCGTACTGTCAAAGGTTATAGGGCTTATTCTTAGAAACAGCTATTACAGGATTACAGAACATTTTCTACTTTTAAATGCATGTAAGATGGCAGCAAAGGCAGTGACTTGCATTCATCCTCTTTCTGTCAGGCCAATTACAGCTTTACTCCCTACTCTCACCAAAACAAAACCTTTCAAGAAGCAGAGCAGACATGGCCTCTGGGAGCTCCCTCCCAGGCTTCAGGCTTTGCTGAAGAACCTTGGCTACTGCAACTCAGTTGAGATAACTTCTGCAAATACAATTCAGTACTGACCCAGTCAGAGGCCTTTATTATTCAAGCTCCCAACTCTCACTGAACACAACAGCTAATATTAAGTTAGACTTCAAGGCAAGTAGCATCTTCAGTGTTCCAGTGTTCTCTATAGACATGAATGAACCTGCACAGAGTTCAGGGTAGTAACCTAGTAGCTATGACTTCCTGCCTTTTACAGGTGATGGACTGAAAAAGGAGACTTCAGTAAATCAGCCCAGGACAGGTTGCAGAACTGTGTTCAGGATAATGCTCTCCCTCAAGTTCACAGTCCTCTCTAGCTGCCTCTGCTTGTGTTACGCCTCAGAATGCTTTATGAACTATCCAGGAGGGTATCTGAAGATGAAGGATGGGAGAAATTTATTCTTAAGGAAGCACACTGTCATCCAAACTTGTGCAATAGTGGAACAGTATTGCTGAGATCAGGGTAGGGACAGGAGCAGCTGCTCCAAATATTCACATAATCAAGATGTCCAAACGAAAACCTGTGGTTGTAATGACTGCCATTTCTGCTTGCTAATTTTCCCCCTGCTGCTGCATACATAACTCAGCCTGCCTGACATGCATATGTACATGACAGTTTTGTACTTGCCAGAACACTTACAAATCTTTCTATGGTCAAAGGATCTCTCAGGCCCCTACTGAGATGCCATACTCTTTGTTTAGATAACATACACAAGGCTTAAAGGCAGTTCCTCCCAAAGGAATTACAAAAGAAGTGTGTGAGTGAGGGAAAGAGAAGAACTGAGGCACAGAGTTCAGGTAGTGTGTTCACAGTTGTACAGCAAGCCTGGAGAGAGTTGGGAATTAAAGCCAGACTTCCCCAAGCCCAGCTCAGTGCATTAACCACTAGACCCTCTTTACTTTCAGTTGCACAGCAAATTGAAGCACTGAGCTAAATACTTGGAACCCAGCATCAATACTGATGGATCACTTAATTTCCTGATACCTCAAATCATCACTACACACATCATGGCCTCTTTCTTCACAATATATACAATATATACTCTATTTTCACAAAGCCACAAGTAATTGTTGCTTCATCTGTTAAGAGTATTTTGGCCGAATAGAGGGTTTTTTGTTTTGTTTTTGTTTGGAAATTCTGCCAAGAAACCCTCTTTGGTGGATAGTAACACATTTAGGGACTTGTTACATTATAAGTTAAAAGGAAAACTTGATTAAAAATTAAATTCAACAGAATAGAGTTGGCCAAAGAATCAGAGCATCAAAGAATGGGAATCTTTCCCAGTAAGGCCGAAGTTACTGCCCAGAGTCCATGGCAAACAATGGAAGTATTCATCAGCATTAGTGCACCTTCCCCGCTGTATGTTTGCAGGAGCATAGGAAAGCAGAGCTGGCCCTGGTATCAACATGCTAACCCTATCTTAATAAAAAATACAGCCTAGAGTCAGTCACAATGTCCACAATATATTTCAGATTTCAGCCACGCTTCACAAGATCAGACAGATCTTTTGTGCTTCCTAAACATCTTCAGGAGTCAGGTCACAGGGCTTCCAAAAAAAAGCTCTTTTGAAGAATTTAAGTGAACCCTTGAGTTTTACACATATCCATGTATACACACATAGAAATACCTAGTGTAAATTTTCAAGGCTTTCAAGAGACCTGTGTACATACAGTGGGCTGCCAACATGAGCCAGAGCCCACAAACCCCAACTCTAAGAGATAGTAAATAGCCACGTTTCACTGCTGGAGCAGCAGAGAGCAGCTTATCATGATTGACCCACTGACCTGGGGATCTACAGGTCACTGAAACCTCAAGATGGTTTTCTCTCTTGTTGCTGTCTTTTGCTGTAATAGAATCACAGAATCATAGAATAGTTAGGGTTGAAAAGGACCTTACGATCATCTAGTTCCAACCCCCGAACGATTTTCATTTGAGTACATACAAGATACTCTTTAATTGGAAGATTCCCTTGGTTTAAAATGGAATCCAAGTCAGCTGCAAGTACTATCAGCAGTCACCAGCACTGAGCTACAAAAGCTCCACCATCTCAGTAATCTAGCCAACTCCTTTCAGACTGTGGTTTAACCACAGTTGCTAAAAATACTTCTCAATGGGAGTCAATTTAATAGTGAAAGGGAAGACAGACAACCATCATTTTCTGAATTTACAAGAAAGCAGAACACTTCTGTGGATACTCCTGCAGGTGTGTTAACTATGGGTTGGAAAGTCATTTGCTTCTCAGTTGTCAGAAGAACAAAGCCCACGTCAGATACAAAGCTGATCTTGAGAGATCAGTTGATGAAATACTATGGCCCCTTTCTAGCTGGTGACCTCTGTGAAAGGATCCAGTTCCCTGCATCATACAAAGTCAATGTTGCTGTTGGGAGCCAAAGCAAAGGATCAAGGATTGAAATATTCATGGGAAGAAATCTGCTTTCCTGCTTGTGTGAGGGAAAGCAAATGCTCTGAGTCTACACAAAAATGGAATGGATTACTGTATTGATCTGTCAGACCTTCCATGTGAATACATGGAAAACTGAACTGCTCTACTGCCATTGCCACACTGCTTTGTGAACTACAGACATGTCGCAGCTCTGCTTATCTGTCCATGTGGTCACATCACCACACCTTAACAGCTGAGCCATTCCGTCTGTTCATAGAGTAAGCATTTGTAGCCTGAAGCAGGTGTGAGATCATTCCTCTCAAATATTTTTTCCATGGTGAGCCAAGCTAAGTTACATTGTCTGCCCTTTCCCACAGGCCAAGAGCACAGCAGGGGACAGTCATCACACTGTAGCTGGCACATGCAAATTTCTATTTTGCAAAACTGAACAACACTTAGAAAAGCAGAAGATTTTCATTGTCCTCTGTCCCTGAAATAAAAAACCCCAAACCTGTCTAAAAAACAAACTTGTACATTAAACAGGGATGTCTCTGGCCAAATAAACGCACAATTTTAACGTGTGCTTAAAAAAATTGAACAATTTAAGTGACCAAAAAACATTATACAGAAATTCCAAGCCAACACAAAGAAGAGAAAACAAAACCCGAAGAGAATGAGCTGCCCCAATGGCTCAACTCAATGCAAACTGTGGGAATAGGGTGTGAACACTTCTCCAGTGAAATACAAGGACTAGTTTTAAGTGAAAGAAAATGCAGCTCTTAGACATGCAACACCTGAAGAGCCACTGGTCTAGCTCCAGCTCTCCATCTTTTCTCGTTCATTTTTCTCCTCCACACCAAGCTCAGTTTATAGCAATCAAATTATTTTCTTAGCCCTGACTGCATGCTGCAAGCACTGGTGCTGCAGCATGGGCATTGTGACTTTAATAAAACTAGAAGCAGCTAATGGTTAACAATAAAAAATAATATTTTTTCTTCAAGCAATTAAATTGTAATACAGGGCTCTCTAATTCCTTCCTGTCTGGTCCCACGGGCCTAAGAATAAGGCAACCCGAGAAATAAATAATGTGTTGCTGTTACGCTGTTTCAACCAATCTTAAAGTCTCTACAGGAGAAATATTGTCTCCCTCATTAATTCTGAAATCTCTTTTATGGTTTCATGTATCAAGTTACCTCTCTGCTAACCTTTTATTTATATGCTCCTTTACTGCATTATGTTTCCAATTCAGCATTGTTTTAATGAGTAATTTGGCTTTGATAAGTCAATGACACATCACAGATAAATCCATGTTTAGCCCAGCAAGCACTCCAAAATAAGCAGACACTCAACTCAAAGGACCTGCAAGATTTTGCAGCCACACCTTAATGTTGGTCTGTTTTTATTTATTCCCTTCCAAATGTAAATAACTTTCCAGCTCACTTTAACCAAGTACTAACAGCAGACAAGAAAGGGATTATGTTAGAAGGAAGGGAGGGTTTGGTAAGCATTTAGACACGAGTATTGAAGTATCAGAGAAATCACACCCTGAATAACCTGTGTGGAATGAAAGAAAAACTCCCAAACCTGCAGCTTTAAAATAAACTGGGACTAATCTGCTATTAGGGAGGCTTTAGGGAATCTGGTCAAAATCAGTCTTCCAGTGCTGCATGAATAGATTAAGGCCTCTTCTAACTGTTTTTATGCAATCCGGATGGTAGTTGCATGCAGGTATCAGAAGGCTCTATAAGCAAAACAAGCAGCTTCTCAAGACTAAAAAGTAATCTGTAAGCATTTACAAGATTGCACTTCTATGAAAGAACCAGATAATGTACAGACAACAAACGGTAAACCTCAAGACATGCTGTGGAAATGCAACTATCCCATCAAGAAGTCTTTCACAGGGATCTCAGGCAAGAGAAGGAATGTGTACCTTGAAGTGAAATTGAAGTGGGACTAAAAGGGTAAGATGGGAAAAAGCTGCAAAGTGTCAGCTGGACTAAAAGGAGATGAGAAACCCTCAATCAAGTGTTTCGGGGGGTGGAGGGGAGG
>JANHGB010044004.1:0-28575 GCA_026283785.1 Coracopsis vasa
GGAAGAAATTCTTCCCTGTGAGGGTGCTGAGGCACTGGCACAGGTTGCGCAGAGAAGCTGTGGCTGCCCCATCCCTGACAGTGTTC
The DNA here is from genome assembly GCA_026283785.1 of Coracopsis vasa. Classification (NCBI taxonomy): domain Eukaryota; kingdom Metazoa; phylum Chordata; class Aves; order Psittaciformes; family Psittacidae; genus Coracopsis; species Coracopsis vasa. The sequence goes on from JANHGB010044004.1 coordinate 87, forward strand.
AAGGCCAGGTTGGACACAGGGGCTTGGAGCAATCTGGTCTGGTGGGAGGTGTCCTTGCCCATGGCAGGGGGTTGGAACTGGATGAGCTTTAAGGTCCCTTCCAACCAAAACCAGTCTGTGATTCTGTGATTCTATGCCTTTTGATCAGCTCTGAATCCTTAATTCAGTCTAGTCTGTTTCCATTTGTACACTGCCCTTCCCCTCCACCTCCCAGAGCTTTTCTCTACCCTTTGCTAGATACCTAAGCTGTACTAACTGAGACTGCTGCCTGCTCCATCTCTGTTGCTGTAAACAATTTCTAGAATGCCTTTTTAAAATGCATTAGCCTTCCAAAAAGAGGCTGATGAGCAGGGGACAGGAGGAAGGGAAGAAGAGGGGAGGAGGCAGGATGCAGTGATGTGGTCTATTCCACTCATCTGCAGCTTTCTCCTCCCAGTCCCTTTATGAAAATAGATGGACATCTATTATGAAAACAAATTACTGGGTGTGCACACCCTGTCCTTGGGCAGGCAGGGAATAAGTGTGAGTCTTCTGCCAGTGTGTCTGTGTGAGCACATACACTGCCTGTGATGAGAAACGGGAATAGATCTACCAGATAGATCTGTCAGATTCAGTACCTGCAGGGCTATGTGTATCTGTGTGTACCTGTGTGTGGTGCTGCAGTTGCCCTCAGCAAAGGGAATGTGTGATGGTGTCCAACAACACATTCCCTGGTGGTGCCATTCTAGTGACACAAGTCATTCCCATCATAAATTTGCAAGGCCTGCAAGCACAGATGTCAAAGCACACAGATATGAGTGGATTGCCAAGCTTTATAGACCTGTCCTGAAGACACCCTGGCCAATACCAAACACATTGGTATTCAGTAGGCATGAAGTCAGAGATACCACTTGTACAGTGCACATATTGCATTGCTGGTGGGCAACATCAGGTAGCATTGTGCTCATGGCGCCAAGGACATGTTATAGCGAGGAGTTTGGAAATGAATTTTCTGTGCTGGAGCCAAGGAAAGGTGATGGAATCTCAAACTTACTGTCTTGCTCTCTACCTCAGTCTCTAGGAGAGAAGAAACCTGTTTCATCTCCTTCTGACTCTTGGGGTTATTTTGACAGATGGAAATTACACAATTGCCTGTCTCTGTGCATGCTTTGCGTCTCACAAGATGTCCTTCCCACTTTGTCCCTGCTAGGAAGAACTCCACTCTGCAGTGCATGGGTATCTATCTGGGGGAAGAAGGGAGGGGAAAGGACATAGGCAGCCTGAACAGAATTGCAAGGATTTGGGATGAGGAGGGTCTGGGAAGAGCTTGGATAGTCTCTGCTGTCATAGGAATGATCCAGGTAAACTCTAGGGAGGGCTTAGACTGCACAGAAGAGAGACTCAAGGCTACATATTGATGGCTTTTGCCACACAGAGCATGAGCCTGGGAGATGCAAGAACGGATATTCCTCACCCAAATCCTAGGCTCTGGAGCATCTTTCATAAATCAAGTGCATATTTACATTTCTCTTACATGTATTGGAGATATTGCAGAGGGGGTATATTCTGACTTCACCTCCCACCTCTGGACACGACCCTGCCTCCCTGCACTGACCCCAAAGCAAGAGTGAGTGTGTGTGTAAGCACATGTGCTCTAGAGCGATGGGCAGCAAATTCACTCCATATCACATCAGTGACAAAAAGATTCAACACAGGAGACATTTGCAGGCGAGAGCAGAAGAAAACCTTCACGTTTCTTCTCCAGGGTGAACGCGTGCTTCAACTCCGAGATACACTCCCTGCCTCTTGAAATTAATTCAACATTCCTGTGGCTTGGATAAAAATAACCAGAATGAATAATCAGTCTGCGCTGGCCCTGCTGCAGATTGCCTGGTAGATAGAGCCCTCTGCAGGAAGAAAAAAGGCAAGAGACAGCACCAGTACTAGAAGACACCACAAAAGGTAGCAGATAAAAACCAGAGCTTACCACATCCCTTAACCCTGAAGGTGTAATTGTCTCTAGTGAGTCTCTGGTATTTGCCTCTGTGCTGCTCCCAGTTTGCAGTGTTGCATCTCCTTGTCCTGTTCCCCTCATCCCATTACCTACTCCTCCCTCCCATGCTGCCCAACATCTGCCTGCTTGCGCCACGCATTAACCTGCCTGCATTTTGGGTGCAGTGCAGAGCTGCGGTGGTGCTCAGGCTGCTTTGCAAGGCACAGGAACACAGCACTCCTATCTCACATCCTCTGCCTTTATCGCTGAAACGATCATGTGGGCCTGAGTTTTGGGCTTGTTTCAAGCACTTTTATTTCTTCCTTTACACAAGAGACAAAAAAAAACCCACCTCTGACCCCAGATGAAAACAATGTGTGTAGATGGGTTTGCCTCAGTGTGTGTGTTCTTGTGTGTGTGGTGTGTATACAGCCTTCTGGCTGCATGCCTTTCAGCTACAAAGCTCAGGCCTCTGGGGTGGTACAAGGAAGCAACCTTTCTTGAGGAGCCATCAGCCAGGAGGAGAGCTAGTGTTTGGGCTTCTTCCCTAGGGAAACCCGTGGTGGTCCCCGAGTCTCAAAGCAAAAAGATGACAGACCCAGAGCTGCTTCCCTGGTCCTACAGCCTCTCTACACTCAGTTACCCCTTATCTCCCTATCCACCATCTTCAACTTCCTAAAAACTATGATTTAGCTGCAGATCAGGGTCCTCCCAGGACTACAGCCCTCATGACTATAGAAAGAGGTAGAGAGAGCTCTCTTCTGAGCAGAGAGCTTCTTATCTTCCTTTGGTCTCTGGTTTCACAGTGAGATCTTAGATATCAGTGGCTCCTTCTGTACCACAACTACACATCTGTTCATGGAAAGGAAACCACTGGGTTGCTCTGCAACTGATTAGACCATGCTTGGTGGCTCTGAGAGCACCTACATGGCTCCTCAGAATAATAGCCAGGCCTGGTTTGATGGCAGGAGGGGCTGGACGCATTCTGGGGATATTCTTGACTCCTTTCAGATCCTGTCCTACACGCCTGGAGCTATATAGGAGAACCCAAAGGCCAGCTGCTGTTGAGCCTTTACATTTGGACATGGGAAGCACCATGCCCATTGTTCCAACAGTCCTCAGTGGATTGCACGCCGTGCCTCTGCCTTCAGTTTGGAAAAGGAAGAAGCAAATCTGGCAAGTTGTCCTATCAGTCGTCTTCCTGCCAAGTGGGAGGCAGAGGGAACCAATGCTCCCAAATTTCTTCACTGGAAGAGCCCAGCATGGGAGGAAAGCTGTCCAACAAGTACATCTTCCTGCTGTCAGTGACAAGGTCAGAGCTCAGTTTTTGCTGGCAATCTTTTTCTTACGGGCAGAGACCAGATCATAGAAAGGATCCTGTGTGATGCTCATCCTGGAAATAAGAGCAAATGGTAGCAAAAGTAAGAGACTTAATGCTGGAAAGCAGCACAGGCAACCTAACTGAACTTGAACTGAACTATATACAGACCCACAGCAGAGGATTCAGCTGTGGCTAAATGTTCTCCAAAAGGGACTTGAAATTTTGAAGTTAAGAGGCACCACAGTTGCTAGACTGCAAACAGTTCTTTCCACCCCCTTTTTCAGGCTTTGGTAGCCAATTAAACTGCTTGACCATTTGCCCCTGGGGTTGAACAAAGGCAAGCTCGGGCCTCCAGTTCTGGTCTCCTCACCGTATTGCCTCAATCCACTCATCACGTTCAACTGGGGTGGCTGCTGAGATCTTGTAGGACTGATGCTTGCCTTCGACCACCTTCCCATCCCCATCTGTTTTGCAGGCTTTGATCTTCTGCCCTTTGCAGTTGGGAATGAAGAGCTCAAAGCAGTTCTGTCAGAAAGGGAATAAAATGGAGCAGTAAGGGAGGACAGGGTGGAACAAGGAGACTATGCTGCCTTCAACCATGGGGATAGGTTGAAGGTGAAAAAGGGAGAGAACATTCTGTTTCTGAAAGGCAACAGAACCTTTCCTTCCTCCAGCAAAATGAGTAAGGAGTCAACTATAGGCGCTCATCTCAGCCCCCCTACACACACACATGAAAACATACAATATAGCCAGGCAAAGGACAGCTCTCCCTTTACACCAGATCTTCCCTGGTAAAATACAACCATGTTTAAATACTATCATGTTTAGATACGGGCACAAGGCACTTTGGAATGGCACCTTCCCTCTGAGATGCATGGTAAGAACTGAGAGCCTGTATTAGCAGAGCACCAAGCAAGGGAAACTTACTGGCTTTTTGGGATCATCCACCTTCCGGACTGATAGGTTCTCCAGGGGGATAATGCCCAGAGGCTCTTTGTCCTGAAGGCAAGGAAACATGAATTAATACGCAACACGCTTCCCACATCTATGCTATTATACAGAGCCCCTCTGATTTACCAGACATGTGCGTTTGTGGGGGTGACAACAGCAGTGTATGCCTGGGGAGACCCCCTCCATTTACACAGTGGGGGGCTGAGTTAACAGAAAATCACAGCAGTGTCCAGCCTCCCTTCTACTCAAGACCAGAGGAGAGGAAACAGTGCAGGAGAAGAGGTCTGAGTTCTGTCTGGGAGCATAGGATAGTAGGCAACAGCTGTCTTCCTAACCCTTCGCTCCTCCCTGGCTCCAAAGAGGCTCATAACCACCCAGGACACCACTTCTTAACCAGGAATGAACCCTTTACCGTGGTATATTCAAAGTAGTAGAGGCAGTTATCGGTCAGAATGAACCAACGGCGTTTCCAGGTTTTCACACGTCCTCCTGAAAGCAATGAGGTTCCAAGTCACGCATTTTGCTGTTTGTTCCCATCCCATTCCCCCTCAAGCTCCAGACACACACACAGAGGCATTCCTTCCCAGCAATCCCTGTAGATCAGGCCCAAGTACGTGCTCACTGCTGATGTGGTGCTCTGTGATGGACATGCATACACACAGGGAGCAAATTTTGGTCTGATGGGGCTGTGAATGAGGAGAAGTGAGAGATACCTTTTTGGGCCCCTGTTTTGAGCAGACAGAGCCTGCAGGAGCTGGAAAGAGAGAGCAGGCGGCTGGTTTCAACAGCAGATGTCAGCCTCACCCCACTACAGCAGAGATGCTGCTGGGTTCCAAAGGGGAGATCTATGATGGGAGGCAGGCAGGCAAGCAGGGAATTCAGAGGAGCCAAGGAAATCTTCTACCTTACCTAGTTTCAGGAGCCAACCCTCACGGTTAGGGTTGAAGAAAGTATGTGTGAGGTCATTTCCATCGTCCTCTGGTATGGAGAATGGCTCGTTCTTTATGCTCTCAAACAGATTCTGCTCCAAAGCATTGGTGAAAGAAAGAAAGAGGGAAAGAAAAAGGAAGACAGATTTCTGACCAAGCTTGTACACAACTCTCCTAGGTCCATCTGCATCATGACTCTGTTTCCACAGGGTGAGGTGAGTGAAATGGGGAGGGGAGAGGTCAGTGGGTATTGGGGTACAACAGCTCTCAGTCTGCAGCTCATAGGGTCTCAAGGGGGATCATCAGCTCTTTTCTGCATCCTGTGTCACAAAAGGGAGACAGTTTGGAAAGTTTGGAAAGTTTGGAAAGGCACAGACACAAAAATGTGCACCCATACCAAGAGAGGCTGCAGTGACCAAATCCAGCATGTCACACGAGTGCCACTGTGGGTAGTGCTAAGGCACTGGGAGGGGAAGACATGGTATGGCAGAGATTGCAGATGTGCCATCGAAGTCCTGGGTTAGTGGTGCCAAATGCTGTGCTGAGAAATTGTATGCAGGGACCAATACACACATCTAAATGACAAGAAGGAGGCTCATTTCATAGACCGAAGGCCTTTGCAGTGAGGGAACACAAAGGATGACATTCATAACAGCAGAGTGACAGGGAGGCTGGTTAGTAGTTTTCAAGAGATACAAAAACGTTGCTCGTATCATTGGATATGCCATCATTTGTTACACAAATCCCAAGCAAAAATACCCCAACAAACTAAAACAACTACAGGCTCCTGCAACTTCCCTCAAACTGCCTGAAAGAAGTGGCACTCTGGAGAAAAATCCAAAGCCTTTACCCTGAGGGAATGCTGCTCAGCAAACCCAAGTGTGGGATGTAGGCATTCTCTTTGACACAAGACAAGTTACTCTCCCCAGGCTGGCTGGGTGAAGCTAAGCACATGTAGGCAGGCTGCCCACCTCTACCTTGCCTCATAGGGCAGGTCCCATGCCTCCTGAAGCTTTGGGAAAATGGTAGCTCCAGATTTGCTAATGGATGCATCTCCTGTCTCTGTCTCCCTTGATGTGCATCTTCATCCTCTGGGATCAGAGATGCCATGGACCTGATGAGAGCTTTACCAATGCTAGAAGAGATGCTGGAAGAGACACTGATGCCCACTTGGGGCTTGCTGGTTCTACTCACTCAAAGCTATACCATGATGTACGAGGTCAGGCACTGGTGTCCTGACTGATGTGAACACTGGAGTCAGCTAAGACATTCAAGCACGAACAAGGGAAAGGGATTCATAAACTGGGCCATGATAACATTGTCTCACACACACAGAGACACAAGAAACAGACAGTCCCCTTGGGACTAGGACTTTCAAAGCTGGCCAAAAGTCAGGTGCCCAGCTACCTCCCACAGAGGTGAGTGTCTCACCACACAGCCTCACACGTACATGACACACAGACACTCATAGCTCACGTCTTCTTTTCTCACACAGTTACAGTATCTGCCCCTATCTCACACGGACACACTTGAAAACACAAACTTAAACTGATACTGCTGTTCCCCGAATGGCTTCAGCCTCATCTCTGTTGTTCCATGTCCTCACCAACAAGCATATTACACTGAGATCTGTGGATCTTTGCTTCTCAGTGGACCACAAGACAGAGACAGAAGAGGGACTGATGAGAAAATGGGAGGTATTCATACCTTTAAGAGGTCTTCTGGCAAGTCCCCTCCATTGTCGATGCCTCTGTTGATGGACACAAACCTTTCAAAGGGGGGTTTGTCTTTCACATTGGGGTTGTGCAGGCTGGTGTTAAGCATGATGATAGAGAAGGAGAGTATGTAACAGGTATCTGGCAACAAGAAAGAAAACCAGGATGGGTGGAAATTGTCTTAAAGGGCAGATCAATACACCTAATCAATCCTAACAGGTGGCCTTGTATCCAGTCACTGGGAAACAGCACTGTTGTCTCAGCTGGAGAAGGACAAGGAAGATGTCCCTTCTGATAGGAGAAAAAGGGACAGAGTTGATCTCCTATGACGGAGGTGATTCTATACTCTCAGGTTAATGGGTCAAGTTGGGTAGATCTGGTCTGACAATGGTTCTGCCAGCAGGAAAGCTTCTACAGACCCACGTCTGCCAGTGTTGTTGCTGTGATAAGGTGTACCTCATGTGGGGCTGGAGCACTTCTCAAGTCTATTTCCTCTGGGGATGGACTGGAGGAGGAGGACTGAAGACCTTCTGCCTATTGAAAAGCCTCACAGGAACTGGGCTGCTGCTTTCAGCATAAGGGGCAACATTCACACTTCCAAGTGATGCCCTCTGTGCTTTGTGAATGGAAGAGGAAGGCTCCTGTTTCTAGTAAACAGTGGAGCTCAGCTTTAAAGGCCTTCTTCTCCCTTTGCCTACCTGTGGACTGGAATACTCCTGGGTTACATTTGCAGTACCAGTTGGCAAAGGCCTCCATCATTCGATCAATCTTCTGTGCTTCCCCAGGCAGTCGGAAGCTCCATAGGAACTGCCTGTCAGAAGCAGCATGTCACAGAATTAGTCAGATTCAGAGCAAGTGAACTTTATCCCTTCCCTCAACCCATGGGGCACCATGAAAATAAAAGAAGTCATCCCGTCACACTGGGGAGACAACACAGTGCTTGAAGCAAGAGCTCTACTCCTCTCTCTAGGGATTGCCTGGGTTCGGCACCCACAAACATCCTGAAAGCAGGAAGCAGAACCAAGTATCCTGGAAATCATGGCTCCTCTTCCCTAATGAGGAAGTAGAGACCTCAAGAGAAAGAGTCCTGCCAGGAGGGTAGCCTATAAGAAAACAAGATGCCCTAAACCAGAGTCACTTTGTCACTGTTTCAGCCTAGTAGGGTTTTACAACCTTCCTGCGTGGTAAGACCCAGTGACGGAGCACGCTCCTGCTCCATCCTCTGAATCCTGCATGCTCACTCACCTCAGTGCCTGCACCAGGTTGAGGTGGGCAAACTCATGACATGCTACAAAGGCTTGGAGGATCTGGATGTTCGTGGGGTCCCTGGGAAAGGACAGAGGGAAAGGGTCAGAAGAGAGCTTTGGCACTGCTCAGTTTGAATGCCCCTTGGTATGACAACATGCTCCCTTGCTCCATCCCAACCTCCACTTCCCCTCTGACCAACAAGAAGTCAAGATGCACACTCTTGTCTGGGAAGACTGATCCCATTGCAGGCAGGAAGAAAGGTAGCCCATACAGACAGCCTTAGCCATGCTCCCCAGGCTGTGCTGCCCACCCAGCCCACTGCACTTTGAGGTATGATCAGTCTTGGCACTTGCCTGAGGTCACGCAAGTAGTAGTTGAGAGGGGGCAGGCAGGACAGGGCCTCCAAAGGGCTTCCTAGTCCTGGCTGTGTCACTCACCTCCCACCCAAGTAATCCCCAATGGCTGCCTTGTTTAGGCCTTCACCCTTGTGGAGGAACTTGGCGATCTCCTGCAGGTCTGAGGACAATACCTGATGCTCAATTAGGTACTGGATCCCCTGGGGAAGGAGAAGCAAGACAGTGAAGTAAGACAGCTCTAGGGGCTGATGAGAAAGTAGGACCCCAACACCCTGGTGTCAGCCCTCCTTAGCTCTCATGGTGTTGTCTCCCCTGCTACTCTCCATATCTCTTTATGGTGGATCACAGCTGTGTTCCCACCCTTACTCCATCCCTCTTCATCCACCATGGTGGGTTAGCTCCAGTTCCATTTCATCCCTAGGTCTGGATAAATGTTTCACTGGGACAGAAACTCAAGTAAAGAACAAAGGGCAGTATAGGTTAAAAGTCAAAAAAGGCAAAGTCAAAATAGTAATTTTAAGCATTTTCAATCAAAATATCTTAGTGTTCTGCTTCTAAAAGTATTTTTTTGTGAATTAAGTTGAAGACTTTTTTTAAGAAGTTATAATTAAAAAAATATACTCAGACAAAAATTTGGCCTTGAGACAACTTAAAATTACTTTTCCAGGATCTTCTTCTACACGACAGAACAGAGAAGCCTGCAGTCCTTTCAGCTCCATCCTCCCCAGCCAGTAAGGTTGCAATATGTTTTTTAGGGAATAGAGAGGGTCTGAGCTGGGCTGTGCAAAGTCAACATCCTGTGTTAGAGGGAACTTCATGATTTTCAAAGTCACAGAAAGTTGAGGTTTTGTGCAGATTCTTAACAGTGTCTAAAACCGCCGCGACTCTCCAGACCACATTGCAATTCTCCTCACAAAATACAATAAAGGAATGAAAATTGTTTTAGATCCATCAAAATGTTCTACTTCAACAGAATCAATTCACTTTGCCTTGTAATATATAAAAAACTATTTCTAAAATGCCCCAAAGAAAAAGCCATTTCAAAAGAAGGAATTGAAATGTTTCTGAGATTTTTTTTCCACATTATTTTCCCTTCTTTTTCCCCAGACAGATTTTCAGTAAGATCAGTTTAATTTTGCAAAGCATTGCAATGATGACGGGGCTCCATTTTCCAGAAGAAAATGTTTCTCCCAAAAGGTTTTGCTCAGCCAGATTCCTAACACCTCACCTAGCCTCAGGAACCAGCCCTGAGATCTTGGAGATAGGAAGTCATTTAAAGTATCAGCACTGCATGGATGAAGTGCAATCTTAGCAAGGAGGTGCAATGAAAGTTCCTTGCATTGCAGCACCTCTCAGCCTAGGGCATGTAGCAAAAGGGAAGCAATAAACAGATCTGCATAATGAAGGCATGTAGAACAACTTTTCGACCAGGCTGATTGGCATTGAATTAATAAAGCTAAACTGGTCTGGGGTCAGAGCTAGTTCAGGTATTTCTGCACAGCATGGCACAGTGCCACAGAGAGAAATGCCTCTGGGGCCTCAAACCAAGGTCAGACAGAAAGACATAACACAACCAGCCCTAAGTATTGATATCACTGCTCTGAGACAGCTCGCACTGGCAGGGGGATGTACAGAGGACTGGCAAGCACTCCAGCTGTGGTGTGGACACTGGGGAAGGTATCTTGAGGGTCTCAGCAGGGTAAAGGAGGAGGAGGCATGAAAAGCTGTCACTCAGCCCAGCAGCCACCGAAGATGCCAGCTGTGGTGGTTAAGCTGACAAAGAGCAATCATTCAATCGCAGCTTGTGGTTTTCCTTACTGAGCTCAAATAAATGGTCCAGCGGTGAGGACGAAGGAAGAGGAAACTGTGCTGCTTGCATCTTCTCTACTTCATCATGACAATTTTATTGCTTTCTGCAGGGGACTGAAAGCTATGGAGTCTGGACCCCACTAGTCAGAGTCGCAGAACATGAAAAACCTGGATTCACTCCACAGTCCAACCAGTACTACCAAAACTGTAACTACTTCCAAAATGTTGGAGGCAGCTTCTTGTCTTCTGCACTGAATGAGCCAAGGAACCTCATAACTCCCCTTCTTACTTCATCTCTCTCCATCACACTACAGCCAATTTTCACATCAAGAAGAGAGATTTGGCTCTCTTAACACATTGTCAGTTTTAAACCACCCTCCCTCTATTTCTCTTAGTTTTGGGTTGCATATGATGGGATAGCCTATAGACACATGATGGAGGGGGTGGTGGTCAACACAGCTTGGTCATATCAGAAGACCGTATTCAGGGACAGGATGCTACTAATTAGAGCCCTAGTGAGATAGGAAACCATACTCCCATGCCACAGTTCCTTTAACATGGGTGCCTGCAAGTGGACAAGAAGACAACAGATACTCTTCCTCTCAGCTTTTTCCTCATAGGTGGAATGAGCAAATCCTACCTTTGCAGGGTCCATGTTGAATTTCTTCCTGCCCAGGGATAGAAGTTTATCCCTCTGTGACAGTTTGCTGGTAACAAAAAGAAGGAAAATAAAACTTAGAATAAAGGGCCATGTTTCAATTCACTCACAAAGTAATTTAGATATCTCGAGGACAGGTGTCTGACTATCCAGGAATAAGGAGAAATCTCAGAGGAGAGAATGGTTTTCCTGGCCTCATTTCCTTGTCCTTGTTGTAAACCATATCCCAGAGGTGTTGATGTTTTCTCAACATCAAGAGAGGGACTTTGTAAACAAAGGAATACTCATCTTGTCCCACTTGCCTGGTCTGCTTCCCAGGGCTATTGTCTGCCTCTTGCCTCTCATCTGCATTTTGGAAGCACTCAATCTCTGCAAACACTTCAGCAATTTGTTCCTTCAGTTTCTGCAGAAGAATGAAGAGGAGAATGAAGGTGATGGAAGGAAAACCAGCAGACGCATACACAGCATGTCTGACTTCCTCAGTCATAGGAAAAGGACAGGTCAGATGGTCACTACCAGCTAAGGATGTCTGTGAAATGGGTACCACTTTAGCTGACCCTGCTGGATTCCAGATAAAAACAATGGGTAAGAGGAGCAGAAGGATATTCTCATGTTGGCTGTCTATCAAGGCTGGAAAATCAAGCTGCCTCCCAAGGCAAAGCGCCATGTACTTACCATGGTGGAAGCAACCACTGGATGGCTGGAAACATACGCTGTGCCCCGCGCCACTGCCCGGAACACTATCCTGATCCTTGAGAAACAGATTTTGTGGCGACACAGCATCCCAGAGAGAATTGAGTCAGACAATGGGACTCGTTTCCGGAACAGCCTTATAGACACTTGGACCAAAGAGCATGGCATTGAGTGTGTATATCACATTCCCTACCATGCACCAGCCTCCGGGAAAATCGAACGGTATAATGGGCTGCTAAAAACTACACTGAGAGCAATGGGTGGTGGGACTTTCAAACATTGGGATACACACTTGCCAAAGGCCACCTGGTTGGTCAACACCAGGGGATCTGCCAACAGGGCTGGCCCAGCCCAGTCAGAACTTTTATGTACTGCAGAGGGGGATAAAGTTCCTGTGGTGCACATAAAGAATGTGCTGGGGAAGACAGTCCGGGTTATTCCTGCTTCAGGTAAAGGCAAATCCACTCGTGGGATTGCTTTCGATCAAGGACCTGGGTGTACTTGGAGAGTGCCAGTGTGGAGAGTGCCTGAGAGAACCCACCCCAGTGTTGATTTCAGTTCCTCAAGCAATGTCAGATGTGACACTCCTTCCATTATGCCCATTTCCTTCTAGATTTTACTTTGCATAGCCCTGCTACGCATCCAGAAAAGGGGAAGTGGAACCAGTAACTTTGAAGTTAATATGAATCCTGAAGTGGCCACATTGTGAAACACAAAGTTTTTAATATACCTATCATACAAATACCATTGAGCAAATACCTGTCTTTAGGTGGATAAAGAAGAAAGAAGGAAAAAAGAAGAGTAATCACTGCCAAATTTTATAAAATCAATTCTAGAATTTGATCTCCTTTAGGCCCATGATAGACCAAGACTTCCTTGGCTGGATGTTACCAAGGGAATGAAGGTGTCTCTAACTGCTTGCTTCCATTCTGCGGCTACGGTTCTCCTCAGAGCCAGAGCGCATCACAACTCTCTTCCAGGAATCACCCAAGTTCTTCCCCACACAAACCAGAAGGGGAAGAAGGAACGTTTTATGACAGATCTTGCCTCAACAAGAAGTGAGGATGTGGCTGTGGTACGCATCTAGATAGAGAAACTGAAGTTCCCCAGTATAGCTTAAAAGAGCTTCTGAATTTCAGTTTTGCTCTGGCCTTTTCTCTGCTGTGCTTCATGAGTCTCCAGAGCTGAAATTGTTCCTTATTAAGCTTTATGCATTGCACAAACATAACAAAGCCATGATCTTAGCTCCTGATTTTCAAATGATTATCAGTTTTGTTACTTTATTCACTTTCGTCTTTTGGCAGTGTAACCAGCAAGTCTAAATCCATCCTCTCCTCTCCTTCCTCTTCCCTTACCAGTTATCCCCCGCCAAGTCTTTGTGTTAAGGGATATTGCTAGATACTTTCTGAAGAATTCCACCTGGGAAAACGTCTCTAGTTCTAGGTTCTCTTTCACCTAAACTCATCCTGCTCCATTGGACAATGCATGCCTCATTGGTTAACGGCTTTGGGATTCAGAGTGTGGGTATGTATAGTCTAGCAGCTATAGTCCATAGTGGGTAGAAAATGTAGTACTCCTATTCAAGAAACCTGCCTCCAGCAATGCCCATTGCCTGTTCTGGAAATTGAAGAGACAAGAACTACAACAAGCAAACCACACGCACATTTATACCCTGTTTTGGAAGAAGGGAGAAGGCACCATTCTGATTTGCAGCAGAGGTGGTGAGTCTGGAAGCCAGAGAAGTAATGGGTAGTTTGGCTTAATCCTTTACACAAGGAAATATTGCACCTATTCCCCAGGCATCTGGATATCTTCACGTTGTGGGAAAATCAGTGCAAGTCCAATGATTCAGTTGGAATGAGTCTGCTCAAATGAGAGACCCCATTCCATGGTGGTGAAGACAGAACAGAACAGAAAGTGTATGGCACCTTGCACGACTGTGGTGCGATATTACTGACTGATTTCGAACCTGTCACTTTCAGACACTTTAGGAGTTAGTGGAAAAATGTTTGTCAGCTAAAAGAAAATAAGAAAAGCAAGTTCAACCACAGAAACTTGTGTGGAAGGTCCTGCCGTCACATCTCTCTAAAGAGACAGGATCCTTCATGGAGGACTTGTTGGAGCTGCACAAACCAAACGAAAGTTTGATAAACGTAGGGTATGCAGCAGGTAACTGAGACTGATATGTCACTAGCAGGTAATTGGTAATTAAAAATAGTCATAAATGGTGAGCCAGATCCCTGCCAGTATGACTTAGTGAAGTCATACTCATTTCCTTAATCCTAAATATGCAATCCCAGATCATCCCTGCTAATGAGCTGACCAGCCTTTCTCAAATGTCCAATTAGGGTAGTTAACAACTCCTGCAGCAGAGTACTATAGGTTGGATGTAGACTGGTGGCAAGTATGCCAGGCCAGCCTATCGCTCAGGATGCAAATTGGATCATGCCAGAGCAAATGTCTCCCATGCAGGAGCACTTCTGCATGGCCTTGACTGTTAAATGAAGACACTCTTTGGTGAAGACAGTTTTTAGAAGGCTAAGCAGACAGGGAACATGATGGTCATTACCTTAATGTCCTCCAAAAGCTCCTGTCTGTGCTGCCTGATTGTCTCTATTTCAGCCTTTTCAGCTTCGCTCAAGTCGGTTGACCCTGGAAGAAGAAACATGACTGTAAGAATAGCGCTGGACCAACTGGACCACAGGAAATGCTGCCTCAACCCCTCAGCACCTATCCTCTCCTAGGGTCATGCCACAGCAACTCCGATGTCTGTATTTCAGCATCTATGTGCCCTGCTGTTGCAGCCACTGCACCTCAAGCTTTGCCCTGTAAGTTATTCTCAGTACAGAGTGAGCAGCACAAGGCCCTGTACTCCTCCTGGCAGCCAGATGCTGTGCTGGTAGCCCTCTGATCTAACCCTGCAGCAACCCAGCCTACTCAACCAACTTTCCTTGCCGTGAGCACAATGAGGAGGTTATACCAAATGCTCTTTGGTGGGTTTTATGTCAGTCATCTTTATGTACTGAAAATCTGTGACCTAGACACTTCATCTACATCCAAATCTTCCATGAAGAGCCATTGGCTTCATGGGTTGATCCACCACAACTAGGTGCAGAAATGTCTTAAGAGAGAGAACTGAGGTTTTCTAGTCTAAGGGCAGGATATGGCGGGATGAAAGCCTTGCTGCAGAAGAAGCATCTGTGGGAGGCTGTTATTCTGTGGGCTACAGACAATGCAGAAATATGAGTAAGCTTTCTTGCAATCTACAGGAAGTCAACCAGGTACCAGCAGAGATAAAGTGACCACAAAATTATTCATAAAAGACCTAGAAGAACTGGGGTGACAGCACTGCTGCTAAATATAATCCAAGTGAAGCACAGCCTCTTCATCAAGGAGAAAGAGAAGGCTGTAGCCCCGAGAGAGGCAAAGCACATTGTGAGCCCCAGGAAAAGTCCCAGGTGCTCACACAAGGCTGAAAGCACTGGAGCTCCGGGAATGCCACTTCAGAACTTGCGGAGCCTTTGCTGCACTTAAACAGTGCAAGACGAAGCTCCCCTGGGAAGCCAGATCAGGTCACTGGATGCCCTTCTCCACTACTTCATAAGCCAAAATCCCCTGGGCCTCCCATCTTCCTGGAAAAAGGGGAAGTGCCGCCAGCTGCCTTGGAAATTCTCTTAGTGTGGATCTCACATGCAAAACAACTGCTATAAATATGACTGGAGAAAAAAGGGGAAGGAGCCAACTAAGACAAAACAAAGGAAAAAGGGACAAGGGCTGTCATCACAGAGCCCGTATGCTTCTTTCCTGCCACGGCCACAACAGCTCAGAGAGACCTGCATCCCACCACCCGGATCTTTCCTCCATCCTCCTGGCTGGTCAGGTTCATGTGCTAAGCCTGTTCTATTACTTTTCTCAGCCTGAAGCCTCTCTCCAGTGGCTCCCCCCGGCTGTTTTCAAGCATTGCATTCCCTGGGGAGAGACTGCTGAGTCTCTGGGAGGAAAGCGCCAGGCAAGGAGCCAGCATGAAGCCAGGGCCAGGAAGGACCCATGTCCCCTCCCAGCTCTGCAAGCAGTCCTCTTCAAGAGCTGAAAGAAGCTGAAGCAGGTCAAGAGGAGCAGAAAACCTGTGGCATCGCACAGCTAGCGTCAGCCAAATCTGTATGTGAGGGGGAAACAAGCAAGCAAGAAAACAAACAATCAAACAAAAAGAAGCAACAACAACAAACTATGCAATGGCTTTGCTGCTGCTTGTTGCTGACTTCCCCTTGACTGTCAGCCCTGTGCCTGTGAGCAGTGCTTGGGTTTTTCAGCCTGCTTTATGTCTCCTACTATTCTCTCCATCTCCCCAGCTTTATGTCCCTCACCCCTATGGGGGCTGGTAGTTGTGGGCAATTTAATGACAAATCACCACTCAGAAGCTTTGTCCTGTATTTCTTTCCACCGCAGCAGGACGTAGCTGAGGAGCCTCCACTTCCCCACCTCATCAGCAAAGTTTGTGGTGTGGCTGGTTGCTGTGCTTCAGTTGTTCTGTGTCTACTGAAGCAGCCCAGAGCATCTTAAAGAGACCCGAGGCTCCCAGAGGACATCATGTCACCCACATGACCCCTACCATGACTGTAAATAACTCAGTCCCCCTCCATCCTGAACATCTGAAAACCCCAGCTCACAAGGGATTTACCTGTCCAGTTTGTCTCAGAATGAGAAAAGTGTGGGAAGGACTGTGTGTGTGGAGAGGGTGGGGGAGAAACAGCATCTGCGTCATGGAGAAGGGGAGGTAATCAAGGGATAAATAAGCAGGAAAGGGTGACATAGGAAGGAAAAAAATTGGATGGATAAAACTTTCAGGGCAACTTAGATGGAGCTGCAGAAAAGGTCCTTGTGACGTTTCCTAAGTTTCCTTAGCATCATAAGTCCCCATTTGCCTTGGAAAATAGTTCTGAGGTTGGTGCCTGCATGTTACTCCTTTTCGTTAACAGAAGGCCTAATGCTGCTCTCAAGTGTGCTCTGAGGCTGCTCATCAATGTTATTGTATGTACTGGGATCTGCAGTTAGGAGAAATGAACTCATAAGGCTTGTCTGGGAAACCATCCATGGAAAAGCAGTGAAGGTAAGAAAGGCAGCTGGGCAGATGAGAGCAGGTTGCTTTGACTTTCCTTCCCCCTCCCCACTGAAAAGAAGACAAACTCTCAGGAGAAGGACACTCGGAGCGAAGCACCATCTGGTTAAATGCTTGCAATGACAGAGGGAATTCATCTCTGCACCAGGCGACCGAGGAACGGCTTCAGCCTCATCAAAGTCCTCAGTACCACCAAGTTGCACTTCCCTCTAACGCTAGCCCAGGGCACAGATGAAGCATGGCCCTGGTCAGGGTTCTCTGCACAGGGGGAAATCTCACCCTGGTGAAGAACAACCCATGAAAACACCCGCAGGTTTCAGGGAGATGCTGTCAGCCAAACCTATGCTGAAGGCTTCCAGTTCAGACACAACACACAAAGGAATGGCTAGCATCCTCTCCAGAAAGGATATGAAGTTGATGCTTGGAAGCCATTTTCAGAGAGAAAATGTTGGAAGCACACCACATCTGTGGGGCTTACACTTGCTCTTGAGGTTGTTTCCCCACTGTCAGGGCAGACCCAGGTAGAAAGACCTGCCAGCTCTTCATGAATTGCACAGGGTTGTGTTTCCAGTGCCGTCACTCAAAACAGAACACAGACTTCAGTTCCAGTTGTGGTGACTTACACCCTCAGCTGACCCATCTGGAGGGTAGGTCGGAGTTACCCAAAGGTCTGTGTACTCATGTGGCCAGTATAAAGTACAGTTTGCTGGTCTCATTCCACACTGCAAAGGGGTGTGCAGAGCCATGCAGGTGCTAAGTCAGGCTTTCAATCCCAAGCAAAAGTATATGAATAGGAAGACAGCTTTTGGAGCACGGATATGTGAGAAATGAATACCCAGGAGAGCTGGAAGGATGGACTGCAGTAAAAGTAGGGAGATGTTATGAACAATGACTGGTTCTATAGCACTGTTACAGAGCATTCATACCCATTCATACCCATCTACAGTATAACAGCAGAGGTTCAGCTGGCCCATTTGTAAGGCAATACAGGGCTCTGAGTATGGCTGCTATTGGGTTTGGGCACTTCCACCCATGGCAACACACAAACAGAGCATCCTGATGGGCATCTTCTGTCTGGATGAGGCTGTCTGATGGAAGAATCTCAAAAGTGAAATTCCTTTTCTTCTTTGATATGGCTGTTGTGTCATCTCCAGCACAGACTACCACCTCTTCAACCAGGTACCAGGAGGCCTTCCAGCTCCTAAATTCCCTTCAGCCCAAACTGGCTCCTTCCTGAAGCCACTCCACAATTCTCTTCCAGCTTGTGTCAGAAGAAATTTAACATAGAGCTCACATGGGTCTAATTTTCACATTCCAGCTATGGAGGGAAAGGTGTGAAGAATAATTTATGTTGTCTCCTGGTCCTCTTTATTCTACATGACAACTTAGAGCAATCAGGATAGCTTCCAAGCACTTTTGCCTACGTCTCTCACCCCACACAACCTAGCACATGATACTATGGTACTAGTCTGCTCTCCTATGTTTCATACACCCAACTCAAGGATTTGGTATACTGGCTCTGTGGCTTCACCTGGACAATAGCTAGAGGGTCCTGAGGGAAGCTGGAAGATGACATCCACTGCAGGGAGAGCAGCCTCCCCACAGGCATAAGTCTCATCTGCACACAGCTGTGGCAGACAGGTACCTAACAGGACGATTGCATCTGCAGGTAGAAGTGATGCCAGGAAAAGCTGTGCTCTTTCAGTGTGTAATTTTTAGGACATAATTAACTCAGTAGCACATAACTTGATTCAATGACTGTGTCAGGCCAGCAGTTCTGAGAGCCTCAGTTACTATGTCTCTGAAAAATATGACAATAAGCAGCAAACCCCACCATCACCACCACCTCCTTCCTGCCCAGCTTCTTCTGGAGAAGCTCTGTCCACAGTTGCTTTCATGTGATGAGGGCTGGGTGATCTGAAGAGGTGCATGTTCACCAACAGTCATAGCTAGATGCTGGTGAGAGTTTAGCTCCCATAGGTCCCACCAATTTCCCTGACAATCAAGGCTGGTATGTGGTTTGAGCATGCCCGTTCCTTGGTCACCTACCTAGGAAATGAGAAGTGCAGAACAGTTGTTGAAAGTGGGTACTGCTTTTTCCCTTCAGTCTGTGCTCTATAGCCTATATGCAAAAGACTGTGAGGACAGAGGGTCAGACACAGCAAGGCTATTGCAAGATGATTCCTTTCTTCCTGACTCTTTTTCAGCTTATTCCTGTTCCATTCTTCCTATCTGCTGCCTTTGCACACACACAGCTTCCTCAGCCAGAGGCCAGAAATGTTCAGACTGGCAGTATGCCTTTCCCTGCTGAATCCCAAGCACTTTATCCACCACCTGCCAAAGCAGGAAACAAAACCTGAGATCTCTCTCAGTTCCTCAGATGTGGCTTATCTCCCTCCACCCACATCTGCCTTTTGAGATTATTTCAGGACCCGGCATGCCCACCTGCAGTGGAGTTTGTAGAACCCTAATACAGCCATTTACCTTTAACATGGACATAAGGAAGACAGATCCCAGTACCAAAAGCCTTACAAGCATGCTGCACTGGGATACCCAAGAGCACAAGAGGCTCTGCAAACGCAACCCAGCTCCTGCGGGGTCTAGTGAAACAGCACTGAGTAGCTGTGTTGCATGAAAAGAAGCCAAAGCTTATAGATGCTCATCCTAAGTGTCACATATACCCTTGATACCCCTGAGTCAGTTCCCAGCTTAGCTCAGAATCACCAGCACAAGGGATCACAGCAGTAGATGCTCTCAGCACAAAGGCCATCCAAGTCAGCGGGAAAACTTCTTCCAATGAGTAAGAAATTTGCTTATGGGAGAGCAAGTAGAAATAAAACCATGCCTAATGCTGAAGACTGACAAGGAATTAACTGCACCACCAGGGATCTTCCACCATCTCATTCCTCCAGCCACCAGCCTCAGCATCCTCTCTAGCTGCTTGGATTTCATGGCGTGCTCTGCTCTGCCCAACTGAGCACACAGCCCTCACAGAAAACAAGGCAAAGGACAGTCAATGCTTACCAGCAGGACAAAACTCCATCCTGAAGAGAGCAATGTGTTGGCAACACAACTGTTGCTCCTCCTTGCCTTCTGCCCGTTCAGATGCTTTACAGAACTGAAACGACCGGGAGCCAGTGACCAAGCTCATAGCAGCACTGGGGGGGGCGGGTTGCCCTGTGACTCCGCCCTTCCTGTCCTCATCCCTTCGACTACATCTCTAGAGCTTGCCCCAGTGGAAGGAGCTGTACGTGCGTACCCCTGTGAGCTGACAGGGGCTCCTCGGCCGCTTCTGACACACAAATCCACAGATGTATTTCCATCCCAGCAGCGTTTCTGGGAACCTCTGAGCATGCATCTCTGATTGAGGGGGCTGAAATGAGCAGTGAGAGGCTTTTCTCTGAGAGACTCTGAGAAGAGAGGGGAGGGAAAAGGGAAGTTCTTGATTCAGAAAACCCATCTGATTTGGGAAGTGGTTTCATTTTAAAGGAACAATTCTTCCTGTGTTAATTCTGTAACAGGGTGGGGTGTGTGTGTCAATGCCCCAAAATCGGAGGATGGTTGATGGAAAGGAGAAGAGAGTCTCTTCCTTCCTTTCCCTCCGTCATTGCCCACTAAGTGACTTTGAGTCTTGCTCCTTTTTCTCCCACTAACAATCTGGTTTTATTTGGAAGCCTTGTAAATCAGAACGGAACGAACTGAGGAGGAATGAAGTCTTCTCTCAGGTTTATCGATACTCCTGCTGGTGGGAGACTTGGCAGTAGAGGACAGTTTTGAAAGCATTTGTGCTGCTCTGTTCACCTGCGAGGCAGAGGGGTGCCCCTTTTCCTCTGTTCCCGCCACATAGCCCCAGAAGCCTGTGTGCTTCCTCTTGAGCTGTATTTGATTGCCATGTGATTTATGTGGTAGATCTCTCACATAGGCAATGTGGGAAGAAAGAAGCACCATGTCAGAGCCAGAAGAACTGGTGATTGAATAATAGGTCAAGGTAAAATTCAAACCAGGTGTGACACCCAAACAGGGCTCTTGCTCCTCTATCAGGGATGGAGCTCTAGAGGGATGGCTTCTCTCTATGCATGAGCACACACCTCTGAAGCACTCTACATCCTTAGCTCCCTGACCTGTCGTACTCACAGCAGGCCTTGAGCAGGACCGCAAAACAGGTTCAGACTTCTACCCACCATTCTTCCATGAGACAGCAAGGTAGAGTTTGCAAGAGCATTGCATGTGTAGAAAAATAAGGAATGGCCCTCCGACTTGTCATGCAATCAGAGCTAGCATCTCTGTAAGCTTGCCACCATTTAGAATAGGTTTGTGTGAGGCTGAAGGTCCCTGACTCACTAGAAAAGGGAGAGCTATTATCATCCCACATTCCCATTAACTGAGTCTGGTCTGAGATCCTCTGGAGAGGATAAATGGCTCTTTAAAAGGCTTGATGCGAAAAGTAGGATCTGCCTGAAAACTCTAGCTAAGGTCCATTGCTCTAGGGCCATTTAACCTCACAAAGGCACAGCTTGCCCTCCCTTCCTCTCAGTCTTGTGTTTGCTCTGACTTGTGGTTATGCCATAGGTTCAGTGATGCTATTGGAGAGGACAAGCACTCCAATGACCCTTCAATGTAGAGTGGGAGATATCCCAACCTGAAAGATGTGAAAGGGTGGCAGAAATGCAGGATGAATCCACACAAGCAGTTGTAGGCAGGGTCAAAAATAACCTGTGATCTTTTGCAAGAGTCAGTGGTAAACATTTAACACTCACTTCCTGTGGTCAGTGTCAGTATTCTCAAAGAAGCAGCTTGAAGCCTACCTGGGAGGGATAAAAGGAAGGAAAAGAGAGCAAGCTTTATTTAATGCAAACTGATTCCAAACCATTACACCCATGTCTGCCCTGGCCTTCATTACACCTGCCATGTCATAAACCCAGCCAGGAAGTAAGCAGCACTCGGGGATTCCCTTCCCTCCCCACGTGGGATGGGGAGGATAATCGGAAGAATGTAAACCCCATGGGCTGAGATAAGAACAGTTTAAAAACTGAAGTACAATATAATACTATGACTAATAATAATAGTGATAATGATAAGGGAAATAACAAGGGGAGAGAATATAAAACTGAAAGGGAAAAGGAAAAACCAATAAACACAAGTGATGCACAATACAATTGCTCACCATCCGCTGACCAATACCCAGCCCAACCCAAGCAGCAATGGCCCCTTCCAGGTGACTGCCCCCATTTTATATACTGGGCATGACGTGCTGTGGTATGGAATACCCCTTTGGCTGGTTTGAGTCAGGTGTCCTGTCCTGTCTCTGCTTCCTCCCAGCTTCTTGTGCCTCTCCTCACTGGCAGAGCATGAGACTGAAAAGTCTTTGATCAGGGTAAGTGCTACTGAGCAACAACGAAACCATCAGTGTGTTATCAGCATTGTTCTCAGACTGAAGCCAAAACATAGCACTACACCAGCTACTAGGAAGAAAATTAACTCTATCCCAACTGAAACCAGGACAACACCCAATGTCCATATTTAATATTTATCAGAGGCCTGCCTTTAGGTCACAAATTGCCAAGAGCCCACCTCTTATAAACTCAATTTCTGCCTTGAGACTCTGAGCCACATCAGAGGAGAATTTACTGCCCCACAGTCCACCATGTCCCAGTTCCTGCCCTAGCTCCAGTGTATCACCTCCAGTCTTTCCATCACTGTTTTCCACAAAAAAACATTGTTTTAACAGTCTTGCAGCTGACATCAAGCAGACACACCAACCTAAAGCACTTCCTTGAGAGACCTGATCTTGCCTGCCACAGCGGTAGGTGACATATATAGGTTCTCGATCAGGGCTGTTCTTATATATGTGTCTGTGGGCAGGCCAAACCACAAGCAAAGCCCAAAATGGATGTCTCTGTGCACTGCAGAGGTATTCTTAGCCACTCAAACAGAGAGCAATGCAAAACCTGTACCTGTGTCTCTGATCCATACTTGCTTTGTCTCTTAACTCCTTGATGCTTACTTCTTCCCACCTGTCTGTTGGAATCCCTGACTGCCCTGTTTTGAGACCTTACCTGCTACTTTCATTCTCCTGGTTCTGGTAGCTTTGCTTTTAACAGTTGTTGGCTTTGACGCACTCTAAATGCGCTAAGGTATTTCATCCATAAGAATCTGAATGGGAAGTGCACCATTAAAAAACTACATAAGTGTATTTCATGTAAAAATTAAACACCTGTGAGATGTTTTCTCATAAAGGTACACAAGAAGTGAGACAGCATCATACATCTAAACTAGTCCTAGAGCATCTCCCATTATTTCCAAAGTGAAAGGTAAGTATGTCTCCCTCTCTAAATCCTTAGTCCCACACTCATTCATATGGTGCACAAACCAGTTCGGTTCCAGGCTTACCCTGAAGCAAAACAAGAAGTTTGTCTCTTAAGAAAACCTAAATGCAGACAACATCAGTTTGCTTGAGCATCCCAAACAGTCAATACGGATCAGTAGTGAACTCAGGTGGATACCAACACTACCTCAGCAAGCAATGCATCTGGAAATGCCCTTAAGGTAAATAACACGTGTTCTGTGGTTGTGGCATGAAAATACCGTGAAAGGGCTGCAGCACAGCCCTCTCATTGTTTCAAGTTAAAAAACAAAGAGAGAAAGAGGGAGAACAAAGGAGAATGAGAAAAAATGAAGGGAAGAAGGGGAGGAGAGGAGGGGAGAGGAAAGGAGACTGGAAAAGGTCAGATATGTCTTTGGTTGGATTGGAGTGGTATTTGGCCCTTTTTGTCCCCTCCTCTTCACACCCACCAGCCCATAGGTAAAGCAGTGTGTCTTCTGTGCTTCCAGAGCTGTTGGGAACAGGGACAGGAAGAAGCAGATTCCTGAAAATCAACTTTTCTGGTACAGGACTGGGGTTAGATACAGTAATTGCTTCTGCCACTGCACATCCTTCCCTGCTGTGGTTATCACAGGCTGGGGCTGTGTAGGCAAGGGGTGGGAGTGTATGCAATGGGGACATTCAGGCTGGTCCAGCAGCTCTCACCTCATCAGGCATGGACATGCCTCATCAGGCAGATCAATACCCCAGGTTGATCCCCCTGCCTCCTGTGCTATGAACCACTTTTTCTCCCAGGATGCTTCCTGTCTGTACACAGACTTAAACTGGAGCCGGAAACATCTGTTGTTCTGGTGGCCACAAGGGAAAATATCAAACCAACAGCACCGGTGCCCTTTTCTATTACTTGGTAGAGGCTTAAAATAATTGTGTAAATAAAAAGGAAATATAAATATTTACTACTACCTTAAGGGGATAATGACAGGGACAAAGTGCCTTTTATTTCTCTGTGCCAAACATGCCAACTGCGTTCCCACAGCTATCCACAGAGAGACAAAGTGCAGATCTGTAGAGATTCAATAGCCCCTTCAGGAGGTTTAGGCTGTTACTCAGGCTGGGCTTCGGGATGTCAGGAAAGAGTGTAGCACTTCTTACACAGTATTGTGGGGATTACAGATTGTACAGACAGTAATTGGACACAAGGTAAAACAGCACTAGAGCAAAGACAACAGCAGGATTTTTCATGTAAGAACTGGAATAAAGTAATCCTTACCCAGTGTAAGGAGCAACACGCTGAGGCAGAGCAGTAGCTCAGGATGCAAACATGCAGGCGGTAAGTAAAGCTACTGGTGCAGAGTACCTGGAATAGCCTATTCTCAACTGCTTTCACTAACCCAAGGAAATGGAGTGTGTTTTAAAGATAGAAAGTCAGTGATTATAAAAGGCCACAGGAAAAAAGCCCCACAACTCTCATAAAGATTACAGGAGGGTCACTTAGAGTCTGATAAACCTCAATGAAGAGCCAGAAGGATTTGTTTTGCTGGACTCAAGTGCGGCAAGGCTGAAGCTTTGTGCCTTTGAGAAAAAATGGTAAAAGACATGCAAAAGATTTTACTTTGGTAATTCAGGAAGTACTGGTCCTGTAAAACACAGTGGCCAATCTAAGTGGCTAAAATCTAAGGCTATAGATTTTCTCAGTACTCTGAACAGCTCTTTTCACTTCCCTGACACAGCCTTCCTAGAAGATAACATAGCTTGCCAGTAAAGATACGTATTCGATCTGGTTTTACAAAAACATAGTATATCTATCTAGCATCTGATTACATGTAAAGAGTGTCAGCAGGCAGGGGAGTCAAGTTGAACTGTTGACACTCAAGTTACAATTTACATGTGTAATCTCTAGTCCACGTTACCTCCCCTCTACAACAGGCAGGTGAAAAATGCTGTTGAACCATCTGAGCGCCTCTTGGGAAAGCATGCACAGCCAGATGTTGATCTGTATTTATCACCATTAAGTAACAGATTGGTATCAGTGAGACGGCAGTTATCACTGGCTGAGAACAAAACGACTGTGAGAATGGAAACCCATATCAAGAATCACTGGGGACTTGCAGAAGTACAGAGAACCAGATAAGACCAAGCCATAAAAACCCAGTATGATTTAGAGTGTGCAAACAACTTCTCAGCTGAGGGAAGAGCAAGGGTGAATCAGCCATTACAAAGAACTCGATGCCCAAAGGTCTGTGCCATGGTCTTCTGCTTGCCTAGATACATAGTGGAGAAGAGGTGGAGGAGGTGAACATCTTTCAGTGCTCCAGATAGGAGAATGGCAGTGGACCTGATATTTTGTCCCAAACTGAGAACAGTCCCATTCTGAAGATAGAGAAGCCTCCATGACACAGTGTGTCAGGAATGGACCACCCATCCCTGATTGTAGTAGGGCTGGTGTCCAGAAAAGTCCACGGGTAAGGCAGGTCCAAGACTCAGTAAAAACTATCTGCAAACTGAGTTGCTTATGAGCCATGTTGTAAATGCAGGTAGTTTGTGTCCAGTGAGGCTGTACTGGAAACTATATTGTCTTCCTAAGCTTTTGCTTGACAGGGTAAGTTTAGGCTAGAGCAACCCTTGGTATGGAGATGTTAGAAAACCGATCCTGTAGGAAGCAGTTCCACAACCCTCTAACAGAGAGTGCGGAACATCATGGCCTGAGGTGAATCATCCCACTTCAGTTATGATCGGAGCTTTGAATTCAGGGCAGGCTTTTCAAATAAGCATGGCAGTCAGTGAGTAACCACAGCAGCGAGGGGAGAGGAGGGCAACAGGGAGGGGTGGGAGCTTTGGAGAGGAGAAGCAGCAAAGTAAGAACTAAAAGCAAGGGGCAGATGGTACAAAGCTGTGTGAATGGGGAAGTGGGATAACGCAAAAGGGGAATACAGCAAGCGGGGACAGTTTACAGCCCACCCAGGCTGAAGCAAATAACTCTCTTCCCTGCTGGAGGCTCAGCACACACAGAAAAGGTCTCATGGCCCCTCAGGATTGCCTGAGCGATAGCTCACATAAAATAAGTCCTATCAGGGCCCAGGGTAATGAGAATACCTGCTGTGGCCATTCCCTGCATGCGCAAAGAGACGAGCCTCGTGTTCCCCCTAGGAAAAGATTGCCGCCACTACTGTCTGTGCTGAAGGACAAGATTCCTGCTCAGCTCCCGCTTTACTGTGAAGTGCAACCATCATTTCTGGAAGAGCCTTCTTGCCGTTTTCCCGTCCTCACTGAGGAAGCAGAGCCCCATAGAAAGAGAGGGAGAGATGGAGCAGTCCTTGCTGCTTTGAAACCTGGGTGCGGGAATGGTACCATGCATTTCCTCCCTTGCCCACCATCCCACATGAGCACCCAGACCACTCAGATCCAGTGCCCAGGGCACTAGAAGGCTCTGTCCCACTGAGCAATTCTTTCCCATTAGCATCTTCCTCAAACTCAGTAAAGGGAACAAGAAACCCCAGATGGGCGACTGCCTTCCCTCAGCCCTGCTGCACATGCAGAAGGAAACTCATGTCAAGAGCACCTCTTGGTGGTGTGAGAGGACATCAAAGCAGAAACAGACCTGTATGTGCTCAGTTTGGGGTTATGGGCCTATTTCCTGCTGTTGCTTTCTCTTTCCTGCAGCCTGTATGACTGAGAGGTTTTACTGTAGCAGGTGCCTGTTCTCAGAGTTATTACAATGTGTGTCATCTGAATATAATATCCCATTTTTAATAATTTAAAAATGATGGAAAGAAACACCCTAAAAAGCCTTTATGTACATCCCTATCATCCCTCTTACAGAGGCACTGGTTGAGGAGGGATGTTCATAGATTCACTCCAGAAATGGGGCTGGATATACACCTTCTTTCCAGGATATATGTAGCTTGTTGTTGACCATATGGAACTACAGCGCCTTTGACACAGGGCTCATCCAGACATGGGGTCTCACCAACACCCAACACCACTTTTAGCTTGTCTTCTTCTTTCCCAGTGCCTTCCACACTGCCAGTCTCACAAGCCCTCATGCCAGACTACAAGGACAAAAGTGCACACTGGATTCAGTAGCTCAGTGGTCCTTGTTCGTCCCTGCCAACCAGCTCCTACTGTGCTAATGGCCAGTTTTCCATCCAGTCTCCCTTAGCCTGAAACCTGTCCCAAGCCCCAGTATCCTCACATGACTGTGGCTCTGTCACAGGTAAGACTCATTTTATTGTTCAGATCTCCCCAACTCTTTTCCCCTCCGTTTCATCATTCCCACCCCAGATGTTCACTCCCTGTTCTTCCCACCCTACTTCTACTCAGACACAAAAGGGTTATTGGAAATCTTCAGAGAAAAGATCTGCTGAAAACAGAAATGTTCCTTTGGAGCCAGATGTACTTGCCTTCTCTTCTGACTTAGTCCTATCTCCTGGCACACTGTATTCTGCGGCTGCCTGCCCTTTCCAGCTCCTACCTTTAACAGTCTTTGTCACTCTCGCTTCTGTCCTTCTCTGACCTGTATTCCTATGGCTTGTTCCCGCTCTCACTTGCAGAGGAGGCAGTGGGTTTCCTTCCTCCCCCTTCCCTACCACCCACAGAGGGAGCACCTAGTTACAGCTGGTCACTTTGTGCTTCTGAAATTGCCTCCAGACTTGGAAATGTTCCACAGTTGAAGGTTTCTGGGATGCAGCCAGTGCCAAGTGATGGATTGGAGAGCAGAGCTCTCCTCCCGAGCAGCAACAACCTCCCATTGCTGCAGCAGTGTAAAGGTCACCAACCTTTGGAGAAACACTTTCCCTAAGAGTTCCTTCCTTCAGGAACATCCCAGCTGGAATCCCACTGTTCTTGGTCTAACTGGCCTCCTGACAAAGCCTGGAAATTCTAGTTAATCCTGTGTCACCACATCCCTTCTATAAAGTGCATCTCCTGCCTATCCGCTCATCAGTTCAGGCCGAAGCACACAGATGTGCACACATACGCACTTTTTCAGGCTTAGCATTGCATGGGAGGAGAAGGAAGAGGAGGCAGACCCACATTTCAAGAAGGGGGTGGAAGGAGTAAAGTTTCCTGCAGTCTTTCTGCTCCTTGTCTCTTCTTTCTTAGGAGGATTGCTTGCTTCTTCTCCTTGCTGCTTAGCTCTACAATTCTGCTGTTTATGGAAGGCAGTGAGGAAAGGCTGAGAGAGTTGGGGTTCTTGAGCCTGGAGAAGACAAGGATCTGGGAAGACCTTACTGTGGCATTCCAATACATAATGGGGGCTTATAAGAAAGATGAGGACAGACTTTTTAGCAGGGCCTGTAATGACAGGACAAGAGCTTATGGCTTTAAACTAAAAGAGGGTGGATTCAGACTAGATAAAAGGAAGAAGTTTTTTATTAAGAGGGTGCTGAGGCCCTGGCACA
>JANHGB010044005.1:20166-46711 GCA_026283785.1 Coracopsis vasa
AAGGTGAGCTGTGGGCTGTACCATTATGGTGTCTCCCTGTGCAAAGGTGAATTTGGTGTGTTTCACGTTATGTGGGAGTTGTTAAATCTCTTAAATTCCTTCGTGGACATGCCTTGTCAATGAAGGCTGCATGTTTCATGCTTGATTGGGAATCATTGCCTTCTGTACTTCATTGTGGTGTCAGGGCCAGGATACAGCAAAGGTTACTGTGCATGGCCACTGGTAGGGTCCCCGAGACTGCAATTGTTGTGACATGAAAAATGCTTGGCTTTGCTTGCTTTTTTGTTTCAGTGCTGTAGACCCTGTGGTGTCATCAAAGTGCATGGCATATTTGCAAGCAGAATGCCAGCAGCACATGAAGACAAAACTGAAATAATCGAGCAAAGCTGAGAACAGGAAATACATTTGATGTAAAAGTCAGGTTGCCTCAGATGTGTTGATACTGGAGCTTTTTAATACAACTATCTGGGGAAAGAGTGGAAGGAGAGTTATGGAAGAGGGGAAGTCATCTAGTGAAGCCTGTAGGAGTTGCACCTGCGCTTGCCAGTAATCAGTCTTTGAAGACTGCAGGAGAGGAGTTCCAGCCTCTTGGAGCTGCCTTGGAATTTGGCAATGTAAGCAGATGTTATCCTGTACCTAGCAAAGAGAGGATTATGAATCTGACAAGGCTGGTCATATGGGATAAAGTAATCTTATGAAAGACTGTTATCTGCTCTCCTAACAGGAAAGCAATAGTTGCATTTTTTAATCTTTTGTTCGGGTTTGTTTTTTTTTTTTCACTTAAGCATTTTAAGCAGCTGTTGAATTTTTGAAGTGAGGCTTGATGTGCACTGCGGTCTCTTTGATGACTCTAAACGATGTAAAGTCAAAAATTCAAGGTAAATGAGTCATCAAGTAGCACTTGAACTGTTAGTGTGTTGCAGAATATGACTTCTCTCTTTGCCTGTGGATTTGCATTTTTTTCCCGTTTGCACAAACATAGTTTTGTTGTTAGGAGAGATCATGTAAAAACAACATGCAGAATAGTTCTCTCTATGCTCTCAAGTGTTACCACTGATGTGTGGGAGTGTAACTCTCTTAGAAAACAAATCTGGTCTCATACCTGAAGATCAGATTCTTTCTGTGCAGAAAAGGATAGAATCTTATGAATGCTAATAAAGAAGTTGTCAAGGAGCACACTAGTACTACAGGGCAGTGAAACTTGTGAGATTCCAGGCTATTAACTGACGCCTGTTTTTATCTTGCGAGGAAGAGGGATAAAATTCAGGTTATAAACTTCAATATAGGAACAACAAAGCATGCTAAATTACTTGTCCTTGATTTAGTTGCTTTTAAAGTTTGTCCATTTCTTCTTTAGATCCCTTTGCATAAACACCAGTTCTATTATTAGCTCAGCTGACTTCTGCTAATATTACTTTTGTGGTAATTCTGTTTCCTACCTAAAGGCCTTCAGAAATGGGCTTGTTAGTAGCCTCTTACATACTACATGATGGAGGAATACAGTTGTTACATATCTGGCTTTTTTAGTCATGATTAATAGATCTGTGCACTAAGCTCCATGTCTTTTGAGTCTTTAAAAGTACAATGATTAATCTTGTAATAACTTGAATTTGTTGAGATTTCACTACTTATGTCAGTGGCACTAATAGAAGAGACAAAACTTTTTGCTTACAAGTTTGGCTTAGTTTTAGGTAGATAAGCCCCTTAAATAGTACCTTGCTTTGTGATAGACTTGCTTACTCAGTTATCAGGTTTACCCCTATACAACAGGAGGACTCTCTTGTGTGGTGACAAGTAGAGTTATAAGTGTCCAACCCATGTAGGAATTGTACAGCTGTTAAGTGCAGTCTGTTACAATTTGGGGAGCGGACTAACTCCTCTAACGTACATGGTTTCTGTTTCTTTTATTAAGCTAATGAAAGAGTCACACTGGTGGGGAAAACTCTGTGGTCTTCTGTAGCTTTTCATCTCTGGCTGTTTTTGGAGACGGGGAAAAATGTAGAAGTAAGAGTGGAACAGGAAAAATAGAGAAGGGAAAATAGAGAAAATGTAGCAAGTATGTTTTAATACAGGTTGTGAAGTTGGAAGGGTTGACATTGTAGGTAGTTTGGGAATTCTTATTTTCAATGGACAGAGAAAGAAAAAAGCTATCACTTCTGCCATCCAAACGATCGTTATCCTGCCTCATGATCCGGATTGTGCCTTAGAGAACAGATACAGAAAATGTAAAGAACCTACACGGAATCCGTGGAGGGTGCGGAAAAATGCCAAGGGTCCATACTGCTACCCAGATATTTCTGTACTGATTCTTCCTTGGTAGAGGATGAGCTTAAAGACATACCTAATGAGTGGCTGCCATTTATCATTTGTATCAAGAATACAGTTTGCTGAGAGATCTGAGCACAGCAAACACTGCAAGTGTAAGAATGGTTTCTGCTTTTGCTAGTGCAATTCTTGACTCACTGATTTGTATATACCATGTGGGAGTATGTGTGCTTGCAGAAATGAGTAATCTCCTGACTCAGCAAAGAAAACTTCACTTTAGTCTTCATACTGTAACAAACATAGTTGTCTCTCACCCTCTAGACTTAGAACAGCTGTATTTGTTGCATCCACTGTGTATGACTTTTAGTTCCTCAGTGTGTTAGCAGTGCTTACAAAACCCTGATAGCAATGCGGTTAAACTTCCTACTAAGATAACTGGTTTTGAGGTGGCAAGTATCTTTGTTATAGCAGTACAGATCTTTGCACATGTCAATAATAGAGCCAAATTAGCCAAAGTAGTATAACCACTATGATAATTGGGTATCCAAGTACTGTTAGAGTGATCTTACAGTTGATGTTGCTGTAGGTTGCTCAGCAGTTAAATTCCAGACAACACGCTCCAGACTACTGAAAATTATCAGTCCTCCAGATGAAATAATTAGGAATGATATAATGTATGTAATGAGGTCTTCAAAGGTGTTTGAACTGTTATACCAGAATTAGAGGGTCAATAATGTGATCTTTTCAGTTGGAAGTTGGAAGCATGGTCCGAAGGTTAAAGCAGCGGTTGGGAAAATTGACACCTTTTATCTTAGACTTTAGACACCACATTTGCTTGGTGTAACCCCAAGAAACTTGTTTCTCTGTTGCATGTTTACTTGATGCTCCTTAAACTTGCCCCTATTGTAGATTCTTCCAAAGAGGGACTATCCTGTCTGCATGTGAAGTGCTTAGAGAAATGAATTAAAATCAGAAGCTGTAGAATTTTTTTTGCATAAACTGTGCAAATTTTCCTTTTGAAGGGAAAACTCAAAACTTTACACTTGAAATGCACTCTTGGTTTTTGATTCTTCCAATCCCCTAAATAACTGGGGTTTTGTTGTTATTAAAGCACCTGGAACAAATAATCATAATAACATACAGAGTTTCATAACATAGGCAAAATACTCAACTGGAAAATGTCTTCCAGCATAGCCTCTTAGGAATACTTCTAGCAGTGAATAGCACTGTCTGGCCCAGCTCTACTAGATGATGTGAAGTTTCATGGGGAGTTTCATTTCCCATTACACCCACTTGGCTCCTTTCTAGTTGTTGAGTAATTCTGGCACATTTATTCATTGAGACCAAGCTGCTTGTACTTGAAATGGTTATAGGTACTGTTTGCTGAAAGTGAAGCTGTCAGAGTCGTTAAGTTAACTTTATGGCACATTGAGGCATGATTTTTTATGTATTTAGGATAGCTTAAGTTCATCCTTAGCATCCCTGTTTCATAGAATCACAGACTGGGTTGGGTTGGAAGGGACCTTAAAGATCAGCTAGTTCAAACCTCCCTGCCACTGCGGGGTGCATTATCCTCTTGAATTTACTCAAAACCCAGTAAGTGACCAGAGACCAGTAAGTGACAGGTACAGGGATAGATCTGGTATATCTCACTGCAGCTTCATCCAGTTGTGGAAGCAAACTGAAAGACTGGAAGACCAGCTCTCTGGTTTCTTCTTTGTAACACCTACATCTTGAAGTCAACCTTTTTGTTGGTTTGTCTTGTTTGCATTTTATTGATCTTAAATTCCAGTAAGATGCTAAGAATATGTTGATTTTTATAAGGTATAGTACCTGACTAAATATCAAGGCCTTGAATCCCCCAAATCTTTATTTTATGTTAGATTAGCTTCCTGTAGGTACGAGGTAAGACTTGGTGCTAGGTTTAAATGGAGACATCATTTGCTGTTTTTATCCAGAAGGTGTGCAGTGACATAGAGCCTCATTTAACATTCTTTCTTTTTGGAAGTTCATGCTTTTTTCTGTACTTTTAATAGATGTTTATCAAGTCTAATATGAGAATATGGTTAAGTGTAATTTTAATATGTTAATAAGGGCAAAAAACTCTCTTATTAAATAACATGATGACCTTAAATCAGTGTTATTTATGCTCAGATACATTTGCCAATATTATCCACAGCTGCCACTCCCCAAGGTCACCATAAGTGTCTGGCACTTGACACCTCTTCTGCAAAGAACAGCACACCTGCTTTAGCCATGCAGAGCGGTCATGAAGGAAACACAAATCCAGTGTTGCTTTATACTGACTGTTTCCAGATGTCCTTATTAGTCCAGTATTATTTGATCTAGCAAATACAGCTCTGCTACTTTATTTAATACCACTGAATCTGGTTTTTAAATCCCAGAGGGTGCCAGAGATACCCTGTTGTTATTCCCTCTGCACATTTTCCAATCATACCTAAAATTGCTTTTGCACATAGAATTGACAAGATTAGGTTACAATTAGCTGTCTTGCTTTTTTTGATTGCATCTGCGCAAGAGGAAGAAAATCTTTCTGCTTACTGATGAGTTGGCTAGTTGTGCTTCTGTGCTTGGCATGCAACAGTTCTTTGTGGCTTAGAGTATGATTTTAATGATTCAGCCACCTTTGATATGTTTAGACTTCATACAGCAATTCAGTGCTCACAGAAATATTAGTGCTAAAGGAAAGGAATGTCCATAATCTTTTCTGCCTCATTCTTAGTACAATAAGGAAATCAACAGTAGATTTCATGGAGCAGGTAGAGAGGAAATGTATTTTCCCTTTCCCTTCACCCCCACCAAACAATCTCATTAAATGGTTTTTAATAATTTTTATTTGGTAAATAATTTAGATTTATTTTCAGCCTATGAGTTTCTTGAAAACTGTGGTGTTTTAACCCTGTGGATTTTCAGCTCAACTGTTTGGGGATTTTTCTCCAGCTCTACTAAGAATTTAGAGGGGATCCACTCTGAGAGAGGATTATCTGCTATCTGCCTAATACAGATTTTGCTGCTTCTCTTAAAGTATTTAGTGCTGAGGGCCGTAAGAGCCATCTTAGTGAAATAGGTGGGCCTCAAGTCCCATCTAAAAGAAGTGTCTATATTCTTTTTTGTTGCTGTCTGTTACACAGCATTATCTTCTCCCTGAATTTGCTAAACAGGAGAAGAGTAAGTGACAGGTACAGGAATAGATCTGGTATATGTCACTGCAGCTTCATCCAGTTGTCGAATCAGACTGAAAGCTACCTCGCTCTCTGTCGTACAAAATAAACTGTGAAAGGGTTCCCAAGTGAATTTGAGCCTACATGCAAAGATGACACATCCTAAACATTTGTATCAATGCAAGTCCTTTTGAGTGAAGGCTTGGGATAGGGACAGAAACATGCAAAAGCCAAGCAGTTACTCTTAGCTGTAAGGGATGTTCATCAGCTCTGAGCTTTAAATGTTTCATTTAGCCTCTGTGTGACCTGGCAATCTGACTGCACTAGAGAAGTGCATGTTAAGGACAGTGTTAAGGATATTTTTCTCTACCTTGGACCAACACAAAGCAATGATGTTTGGTTCTGAAAGAGAAAAAAACTACCAACATTTTACGACCTGTCTGTACTTGAAACTTTGGCCTGTTGTCTTAGGTAAAAGCAATCATTATATCATCCTTGCTTGCAAAATACAGAACTGCACTTTACTGGCAGTGTTTCAGGTATTAGTATTCTCTGTGCTGTAAGAAGGTTGCTGTCTCGTAGACTCTAGACTTCAGATTGCCTCTTTCCTCTCTATTCCTAAATGTAACTCTTCTCAGAGATACTGGGAATGAGACAGGATGATTGAAATTGAGCTAATAATGGAAATGATGGTTTCTGTAAGATCTTGTCTTTTTCTGTTTATTGTGCCTTGATGCTTTGTGTTTCTGAGCTTCCCAGCTTTTACTCTGGATTTCAAGATGTATTTCTAATTGTGTCTTAAACTTCCTAGTCTTTAAAACTCAATAACTGCTTCTGTGAACATTAAAATCTTCTTCCATCAAATCCTAAATCCTCTGAGTGCATGAATCCTCCTTTAATGACTGATAACATTAACCTTACATGCATATGTATTTACATTTAATTGAAGGTAAATATTTCAAAAGGTATCAATAATTGCTGAGCTAGAAGTTACCGGAAGTTTTATCTTTGTTACAAGTGACTTAAGAATTAAACTACTACTGAGACTTTTAGGGGAAAGAAAATCACCATAGAATCTCATGACTTATGTTACTTGGGGTATTCTCTTGAGCTACTGCTTCCTCTAGCTGAAAAACTGGGATTTCCTTATTACTCTTATTTTGCTCTATGGAGATAGGTTTGATTTTTCCTGGCTTATATGGATACAGGCTTCTCTGAGGGGTTATTCGTATCAGAATGCAATGCTGCAACTCAAGGGGAAAAATTAATAGGAAAAAAGGGAGCTACTGTTGATCAGACAGTATGTGGCCACAGAAATATGCCACTGTTTGTCATTAGGACCTGTGTAAATACCACTACCTTTATTCTTCAACCAGTGCAGTTATGATTGCTAAGGAAGAGCTGCTCTTTTGGTTCACCAAGGACCAAAGCATGTCAGGAGCTGAGAGATTTGCCATTGTTAAAGCATTTGGGGTCCATAAGTACCTGGTTTTATTCTGTGTCACCAATGGAAATGGGTAGATGAGTTTTGAACTCATCAGAAGAAGGAAATGATCTCTGGTGTACAGCTCTTTATTGCATCAGCATTCTGTGGTTCTAAGAATTATTCAGTTTCTGACCCCCTCTCTGAGAGTGGATGAGGACAGCTTGGGCTGAGTAGAGAAGTTGTGAAGCAGAAAAAGCAGAACAGTGCCAGCTATTTCTTTCTCTGAGGGAAGAAAAGAAAAAGCCCCACGATTGGTAAGATGATAGCAATGCAGCTGCTGAAGTGCTTCTGCTTCTCTAATCTTTCTGACATCTGAAATTGCTGAATCCAAGAAATATATACCAGTGCTTCAACAGATCTGTTCAACAGAGTGTGTAAATAGGTAAGATTTAATTCAACTGACAGAAGAATAATAAAAAATCGAGGACAGTAGTTCCTGTGGACACTGCCTGTGCTGCTGGCTTCTCTTATTTTATTTATTTTATTTTTTTTCCTCCCAGAAAATGCTGTTACAGTAAGAGGCAGAGCTGATAGATTTACTTTCTTTACTGTTGCAGTTTAGGAAGGTTCAAGAAGTCAGCTGCCAGATTCTGGGGCCCTTGCAGGCTCAGGAATTTCAATTTCAAAGTACAAGAGATTGAGGTCTTGAAACAAAAGATCATCAAACACTAGTAATTCCTGACTGTTGTGGAGCTGTGAGGTGGGTAGCAAATAGTGCCTCTTTTTAAGGGGCACTGAATGTGGCATTGAATTTTGCACTCAGTTAATTCTGTGGGGCCATATGAGGATGATATGAGTGAACTCTAATGTGAATGAACAAATCATTTAAGGCCACTAAAGAAAACCTGGCACGTGAATGCCCATGAAATTGCTTTCAAAGTAATGGGAGAAGTTCTGTGAGAACTGGTGAATCCATTTCCAGAGCACCTCAGAAAGCTGACGGTCACAGTAAGTCGTCTTGTGGCAGAAAGCATAGTGCCCTTCAGATCTGGGCTTCACGAATGCAAAATGTGAGCTGCTAACTCTATACTCAGTTTAGCACATAGGTATTGTTCAGTGTATGCATGTTACCATATGAATGACATTCATGCCTTTAATGATTAAACTACAGAAAAGTGACATTAGGCAGACTGAAAATCTGAATTTTCACCTGAATTTTACCTGTATTACTTAACAAATTTTACCCTCCATGAACTACACATGAAGCGCATTTTTCATCAAACAAACAATTTGTCACAAAAAATACAGAACTTTCTGTACAGTGACCCTTAAATCTTCTTGTGTAGCTGCTTTCCAAGACAAAGTTTTTCAGCCTGAAGATTTACTTTGCAGATTTGTTTGTATATTTAGTAGACTTACTCTGTTCCCATATGTATTGTGTTCCATTTGGCTGTATTAAAATGGTTTTTGGTTTTTCTTTTAGGTTGCAGGTGATTCAGATCTCACTGTAATAGTAACCTGCCCTTTGCTATTTGCTGCTCCGCAAAGATTTGTAGCAACAAGAAATTGTAGCAGAAAAGAATTGGTAACATGGTTTTACTGTTTACCAAAATCTGCAACAATGTGGGGCCAAGCTCTGTCCCTGACTTATGAATGGAAGCGGACCAGCTCTCTCGTTCCTTCTTAGTAACACCTACATCTAGAAGTCAGTCAGTCAACCATTTTGTTGGTATGTCTTGTTTGCATTGTACCGTCAGAGTTCTTATTCAAAGCTAAAGTTAAAAGACAGGGTACATGATCTTGATATAGCTGCCTCTATAACTGACCCATAATTGCTTAAATAAGCAAACTAATAAAATAATAGTTTGGTGACAGCACTTGCCTCCTATGAAAGCAGCGCTTAGTGGCTGCTTTTCATTGCTGGTAGTGTCCCAGATGTAATATTTAAAAGCTTTTTCTGCAACTAACCAGAGAGGGAAATGGTGTATAATTCTCCAGATAATATTTAATAATACTAATAAAAATTAAAAAACCAAAACTATGATGATAATCCCTGAATCTTCTAGTATTTACTTGGTCTGATATTTCAGAAAAGGGAAAAAAAATAATAACCCAAAACACCACAGAAGCCAAAAAATTCACATTACTAGTTCAGAAACCTATGGGACTATTCCTTTAAGTCATTGGTGTATATTTCCTAGGATTGTTTGAATTTTGGAAGGGGTCCTCACTAATTTTATTTTGACAGAAGGTAAGCAGTATGTTCTGCAAACAACCTTAAAGACTCCTGCTTTTATTGCAACTTGACAGCTATGCCAAAAAAACCCCTAAACCCCCCAGATTTCTTACATCCAGACTTGAACATGTTGAGAATGAATTGTTCCCTCAGATGCTAGCCGTAAGCCTAATGCTGTTAGTGGGTGAGGAATGAGGTAGAAATGATGTTTCCTCAAAGTGTCCTTAGCTGGCAGCAGGGTGGATTTCTGCAGAAGGGGATAGGGCGAGATGGGGAGACAGAGCTAGCAGAGATCCTGCAGCGGGCAGAGTGGAACAGAGCAGAAGAGAAACCTGTATTGTGTGCTTGAAGGTGGAAATAAGATTTCCCTTGGCATGGGTAAGGACTATGCAGCATTTGTTTTTAACTGCAGAGGCTGCTGGAAGTCCCCACACTGAAAGCAAGACTGAAGAAAATGACTGGCTCTGCAGGGATATGGTGGGCACTAGAGGTTTCAGTTTGCAATTTCTTTTAATCTGTTTCTCGTTGTAAATCTGAGCTCTCTGTATTTTAATTTATTATTGACTTATTCTAAGTCAATAATTTGTGGTCTTGCAAAACCTGCCCTCAGGTATGACAAGCCTGTGGTGTTTCTTGGTGTGCTTGCTTTAAGGTGAAAAAAAACCCAAAGCCCCACAGCTTCATTTCCACACTCAAGATGATTTAAGATCCTACTGCATTGTGTGACGTGTTTATATGATAATTACGTGACCACATATATCTGCAAGATGCATTTAGAATTAATGATACCTTGCACTGAATGATAACTTGGAAGAATTTATTGCATTTTCTTCCAGAGTTTGAGTGTTTTGAAATGGCAAGATGTACTAATCAATAGGAGCTGCTTTTAGCTTATGGGAAGCAAGTAAGATCCAAGATTCTCAGGACAGAAATTACAAGAGCAGTTACTTAAGACATACGGCTTTAGCAAAAGCCAGGGGATGGATAGCAGTAGGAATGCTCTTTCTGCTCAAATTGTCTATGGATCATGGGATGTGCATACATAATTATGCAGACATACAGAACGATAGCTTATGTGTTGTACATACACTGACACACACAGGGTGTGTTTTGCTTTGCACTCAGAGTTTGAAGCTGAATTGGCAGCTGCTTTGACTATTGAGGAAACTGTGCCAGAATGTCAGTGAAACTTCTCTACAGCACACTTAGTAGCAGGCTGCTGTGAAGCAAGCAGAAATAGGCTGGGCATAGCACTATGCTAATCTGGCTATATTGCTCCCCAAATGAAGTTATCTTGAGTACAGCCGGCAAGGCTACAGGGAGCTTGGATATATTTCCACTGTATTGCAAGTATGAAAATAGATGGTACCCAAAAGGAAAGAGAATTTATATCCTGTGTATCAGTAGATTTCCCCAAAACATCACAAAGGGCAAATTACTCAAGAACTTTAATCAAGTGACTGGGTTTGTTTGGATTAAAAACCTTTCAGCTCTATTTTCACTCAGCTCCCATGTTTGTGTGATTGCTTCAATTTGCATTTATGGGCCTAACATATTGAAGCATCAGCACTCACATCTAAAATCAGCAGTGTTAAGATTGCGCACTAGGAATTTTTATTTAATCAAAATACTAATTTAAAAAAAATTTAGACAGTGGAGTAATGAGAGAATACCAAGGAGCAAACAGGCCGCATTATTCAGAAATCTTCCCCTGCCACTCATGTCTGTGGGAGACATTATATTCATTTATTTTCTCTTACGATTTATTGCTTTTGCCTTTAGACTGGAGGGAAAAATAGCCCCCCAACCTTGCATGGCTGTACTGAGGACAGCAGCATTCATTGGTGCAATTGCTTTTGGGTTATTTTGTAAATTTGTTTGTAGGACTGATAATAAGGGGAGAGATAAGCCACTTTTTCAAATCTGTTAAGGTCAGAAAGGAATAGTTGGTGTGATTGTCTACGCAATGCATCATTGCCCTCTTCAATTTTACTGCAGCGACAACTGGTCATGCAAGATCTGTGTAGTGGTGATACAGCTAGCATAGGAAAGTGTAGAAGAGGAGTTCCTGGTTTTATTTTAGCCAAGCTTTGGAAAATGGGGCAAACAGCTGCTTAGGGCAATTCTAAATGTCAAAGTAGAGACCATCACAGCATGGAGGAGCATCTTGGATGCAGAAGCCCTCACAGCTGAGTTACAGAGACAGGAAGGCATCCTACAGCGAGAAGCCTGCCAGCACTGTTCTCACACTTAGAAATGGTGAGTCAGCATGAGTGAAAAGTATCAGTAGCAATGGGTGCCAAGATTTATGAAGAGGTTTTTTTTTTTTTGTCAGTGCCAAGAACAAAATCTTGCTCTTCTTGGTTGTCCCAGGGTCTATCCAATAGCTTTTGAGTGGATGAAGTTTATATTACTTGAGTTATTTCATCTTCTGCCTTATTAATTTTTTTTCTGACATGACTGTGCATAGTAGAAGCCATCTTCTGGCTTTCAGAGAAAGCTTGTATTAGAGGGAATGTTTCTGGTCCCTGAGGTGGGACTCCCTTGGTCTCAATAACTCATTTTTGAGACCAGTCAGACTGATCTTGGAATATATGAGAGTTTCCCTGATCTGGAATTTGAATGGGCATTGACTGAATAGAATATTTGTTTGTATTTGATCTATATGTTTTGCATCATTTGCAATGAGTTTGTATGCACTGGCTATGTTTTAGTACAACAGTACTTAAATGATGAACTTAGAACTAAGTTGCAGTTGATTCCTTTGTGCTTCAGCCATCATGCTGTCCAGTGCACAGACAAGGCCCCTCTACTACAGAGAATTTGTAGCACAAAATTTTTCTGGCTCTTGAAGTGCATCAAGTGCTTTTTAGTGCTGTAAGTGAGCATATTACAAAAGAAACACCAAGTTTTGTGGTTTTGAACAGTTCCACGCCATCAAATCCAATATCCCCACCTTTATGTGTTTTTATTCACAAATCCAGTGAATTCCAGATGAATTGTATGAGTGTCCAGAATAGAGTTTTATCCCAACAAAAGGCCTATTTATTATTCCTTTCTTCATGCATATTGTGCTAATGCACAGTTATACTAAAGCAGGTACAGGACTAAGAATTGCCCCCTTACCACAAAATCTCCCACAAAATGCAAGTTTGGGAGGAAGATCCAGCAACACCCTAAGCTAATTGCTAATTCAGCTTGGTTCCTCCTCTTAGCTTAGAACTGATTCCCTTGCCTCAGAAAGTTGAAAGGCTGTGTGCTACCTAACCTCACATATTCTGTGGTAGAGAGGGGATACGCATATTTCATATAGAGAAAACAGCAATTTTGAGATACCCCGTGAAATGAGTGGTGCCCAGAGCTTTGGAGTGTGTAAAATAATATGTTGGTGAACATTGTTAAGTACTTTATCACACTGAAGTACTTAACTACACTGTTAACTACTCCTTGTCCCTTACAATTGTTTCAAGAGCTGTGAGAAATCTTGGAAGTTTCTTGTTTGCATCGTGGGTGCTATGCCAGGTCCTACAGCCTGCAGTGAATCTGAGACCTGCAGCCTGAGTGTAAAAGGGTATATCCAGACCAATAAGAAGAAAAAAATTGAGGGTGGACACAAGGAATTCTTACACTGAAGAGAAGGATTTGCTATCTACCTCCAGGAAAGAGAAAATATCCCACAAAGTTAGAAAACCAGAAAAGGTTATTCATTGTAGGTTTATAGAGTTGAAATAGAGTGCTTTATGACTAAGATTTGGTAATAAAAGTACATATATAAAGCAGTTGGTAATGTGGAGTAATGTTTGCAGTAGGAATCAGGGGATTTTGATGTTTAGTCAGTTCTGCCATTGATTTACTGTGTCAGACCTTGTCAGTGTGTCACTTGTGCTTTCTTTTCTGTTATGGTAGGAGATGGTGGTAAATTTGCTTCTAAAGATCAGGTGGATTTTAAAAGATTTTTAGAATGTAAAATTTGCAGATGATTACAGGGTTATGATTGATTATAGCATTACTTTGAAGTCAAAATATTTTGAATTCCATATGTTGGGGTGTTTTGGGGTTTTTTTTGTCCCCTCAAGGAATTTTACTTTTTTTACTGAAAAGTTAGTTTATATTAGGAGTAAATGTTTCATGATGCCCCCATAGGAAATATTTATTGACTTCTCAAGGTTTCATTAAACCCCAAACTCTCGTGTCTTTTGTGGTGATAAGGCAGCTTGTCTCATCCATGGTCAGCCACTAAATCATTTGTATCAACCCTTATGTTAATATAACACCACTGCACATAGAGCTAAAGTCAGTCTTAAAGCAGTTCTACTGTAATTTTTATATTGATTGCTTTTTGGGATTTTTTACTGGTTTGTCTCTATCGGCATGAGTTACTGTCAGCAGGATTAACAAAAGTAGCAGCAGAGAGAGAGGACTGAACCATGTGTTCTTCAAGCAGTTGTTAACACAGATTTGCAGTTAGAGCAGTCTGGGGAAACCTGGTGCAAAGCAGCTGCTGAGCAGCCTGCCATGCTGTTACCAGCCTGCCATGCTGTTACCAGCCTGCCCTAGTCGTGGAGACCAGCTAAGGGTGCAGGGGCCCATCCCCTTGTCTGTTTTTCTGAAAAGGTTTCAGACATTGATTTTAAAATCCTAAAAGTAAAAGTCAAAACTAGAAACTGTTTGAAGGATGCAGAGAAGAGGAGGAGGAGAAGAAAAGAACCCTACACGTGGACTCAGACAGCCTGGATTTGCAGGCAAGAGTCAACAGGATGAGAGAGGCTTGATCCACGGGTAAATTGTTAAACTAGGATTGAGACACACACAGGTTCATCCTTTGGCAAAGGCTTCAGGAGTGCAGTCAGCTCACACGCTCTGTGCTCAGGGTGCCTCTGCAAATCCGAGATAATAAAGTTCTTCTCCGCTCACCCTTGTCTGGTATTGTCTGTGAGGAGGCTAAGCTTTTTCCAAGAGAAGCTGTTTTTCTCTGTACATTGTACAATGCCATGCACAGTGTTATCCAGATTCCAGAGTGGTTAAATCAGTGTTACCACCCCATATGCTCAATGCTGAGTGCAGTTTGGATCAGTAATTCATCGTAATTTTGTGGAATGGAAAGGAGTATCACCAGATTTCTTTCTTCTTGAGGATAGAGATTTTGATTATTTTTTCCCCTTCTCTTCAGGGTTATCACTTTGTATTATAT
This sequence comes from Coracopsis vasa, assembly GCA_026283785.1. Taxonomy (NCBI): domain Eukaryota; kingdom Metazoa; phylum Chordata; class Aves; order Psittaciformes; family Psittacidae; genus Coracopsis; species Coracopsis vasa. Next base: position 34,467 of record JANHGB010044005.1, read on the forward strand.
ATATTTCAAGGTAGGGAAATTGCTCACTTGACAGCTGTGGCTAAAACATGAAATTTTAGATAAGGTTTTAAATTCACCAGGGACAAACCTGCTTCAAGGTAATTTATAAATTTAACTAAATTCAAATATTGTCTCCTGGCATGTATCTGTAATTAGAAAACTTTCTTGAAAGGGAAAGAGATGGCTGGTATACAGATTAGTTTGCAGCTAAAAATAGGAATGTCTAGAGATCGGGTGATATCAGGCAAGTTGTATGTTGAATAAACTTTCTTCATTGTGCATTTAAAAGTTTTCCCCACCTTTCCAGGTGTCCAGCTTGCTATGTGGAAGTTAATGGGAAGAGAGTCACAGGATGAGATACTGAATTATTTGGTGACTGCGCAGTTTCTTTGGTGTGAATTTGATTTCAAAATTCCCTCGTTTCCTGCCTCCCTTGTTTCTGTCTCTGTTATCTGTCTTTCTGATACCTGGAAGTAGGGGGATGGAAGTACTCATTAGAGAGAAGTTTTTTATGTTTTGGGAAATGTTATTTCAGAGCTGCTTTATGTTTCTTTTCTTGGATTTGGTCTTTATGGTATCATCAGCCCACTTGTTCGTGAAAGCATGCAAAGGAGACACGAGGTCATGCAGCAGCCTTAGCATGAAAGGCTGAGAGCCTGGGAACTGCCCTGCACTGCTGAGCATCTGGATGTGTGCCTGCGTTGCTCTGCCTTCTCCTCCATTCTTTCCCTTCCCACATATGTAATTCAGTGTGCAGAAGTCCTGTTTGCATTCCTTCCTTTCACCTGCTCTGCTAGCTGCATTTTTTTGAGTAGTTGTTTACCTGTGACTGGCTGCAGTGGCAACATTTTTAGGCATGAGGCAGGAGGAGTCACTGGAAGACATTTGTGTGTTGTTTGTCATGAGCCTCGTAGTTGCATTTGGGCTCTCAATTGAGGGCTACATTGCCAAGTAAATGCCACTGGCTTTCCAGTTTTACAGTTCTGATAAAATTTCTCTGCAGTGAGAGATCATTCATTCAAGCCCATGAATCAGAAAAGAAAAAAAATATCCTTTGCAAGTTGTACTGTGTGGTAACATACCTCTAGCAGATTATGCTTTTATTCAATTTATTTGTAAGGGACTGTGTGTCATGAGGCTTTTTACCTAGATCTGCTAAAATGGCATATGGAAAAACAACATCTTTTCTTCACCTTTTACCTTGGAGCAGTAAACATTGTTACTGAGAGGTGATATGAGGCAAAAACTGTACCAAATCCAGGTCCCCCCCCCAGGTACAGCCTCCCTGTACCAAATTGCAGGTCCCTCCCCCTGCAAATATAGGCTGCTCCAGGGCAGCCTGTATTTGGTAGGTTTCTAGTTCTGACCTGTAATTGCAGTAATTTTCAGAAGCTTAGTGCTTTCCAGCTGAGTTTTCTTTATCCCACAATAATGTAGAAGCAAGCTGCAGCTCTGTTGCAGCTAAGGATACGAGAAAAATGTGTGGGGAAAATATTTCTTATGTAAGCAAGGGTTTGTAAAATTTAAGTAGTTTTCAAAGTGGGTAGAGGCAGCATTCCTCAGTATTTTAGCAGACATCTAGTATTTGACTGTTGGAGTGACATGCACCAGCTCATCAGACCTCTGTTCCTTAAGCGACTTAGCACGTGCAAATCTGTATGAAGCAGAAATCCACTAGCAACTGCAATTATAACTGGGAAAAAAATAACACCACTAACTTATACACCCCAAAATACCATCATGTACTCACTAAAACTGCTTACAGAATTGTGCTAGTTTTGAAACAGAAGTGGAACGCTGTAGAAGGCAAGTATTAGAATTTTCCATTTTGAAAGGAAATGGCACATTCATTTCAGAAGTAAAATTAACTAGATGAAATAGGACATTAAAATAGGCAAAAATATTAAGACAAAGCCACTGTTCTTACTTGAATAGAAAGATATGTATTCTCCCTAAACTATAGTTTTTCAAGGCTTTTAATTCAAGAAGTTGATTTTAAAACCAGTTTTTGACATCACAGTAATGATGTGGGCACAGACATTCAGTTGTAGGGAAGACAAACGGGAGCAGACTGCAGCAGTGGCATGGTGAAAATAGACTAGGAACATTTCTGCCCATGTAATTAGAAACGAAAGTGTTGAAAGAGTAATTTTTGCTCACAATAAGAGTTCAAATGAAAAACAGGTATATTTTAAATATGTTATGATTAGACCTGTTGGTAGCCTGATGAACTGTGTGTAGAACTTTTTGCACAAAGATCAAAACCACCTCAAACCTCACACTACCAAATGTTTCACTGTCACTTTAATGCATCCCAGGTCATGGAGCATTGCTGATGATGCTGCACTGTGAAGCAGTCCTTACAAATTATTTTAATCTCTATTAAGCTTTTTCCTTCCCTTGCCAATATGCAAGATCTACCCTGAACAGTTCTTTTTTCGTTTGCGTTTCAATGCATTTGCAAGATAGTTTCATTCCTCTGAATGCTGTGAAATGGATTTCTTTTTTTTTTAATGTTACATGGTAATGGATAAGCCTTTAAGTATTTTAGCAGAAATTACTCCAGTGAACTAATTACTTTCTGTAACGTGTGGTGTCTGAGCTGAGATCATAGGCAAAAGAACTATCTGATGAAAACACCTGGGTTTGAGATTTCTGCTTTATTTTTGCATCATGGCCCTCAGCTGTCAGTGTGTTTTCTGTATCTTGCCCTAAGAAAAAGTCTTTATTTCATCATCTGAACTGTTTTGTCCTTAGAAAACAGAGTTTTGCCTACTGTGATGAAGGGGGGCCTGAAGGACAAATGATCCTGCCTGATTTTAATATACAGTAATCAATAACTCCATGAGTTATGAGCAGACTTGCTTCATACATGGAAAATCTTAGGGAAAAGAAACATCAACATGTGATTAAGTCTTTGTTATTTTTGTATAATGCAGTGAGGGTATGAATGAAGATAAGTTAATTTGTTCTTTGTGTTTTGGAACTAAGTGTGGAGGGTTACAAGCTGAGCCACACAGCTTTTTTCCAGACTTGATCTGGAGAGGTCATCCCCAGGGTTGTCATCTTTGTGCAGGAATATGTGCACACTGGTGCCTTCTGTGCTGAATTTGGGACATGAAAGAGGGGTGTTGGAGGCCTAACCTTGGTGCTTATAATACCCAAGTGGGTGCAGCTGTGAGTCATGGTCTTCCTGATAGGGAATGGAGGTCACTGCCAGGTAGGCTGGAAGCCAAAGCAGTGCACACAGGTCTCAAATAAGTCTATAAAATGCTCTTATTTATGTTCATTGTTTCCTTATCTTCTCTGGTGTGAAAGTTTGGGGCTTAAGGGGAGGAAAAGAAAGCACAGACATGAAAGTGAGCTCTAGTGAGTGAGGAGGTGATAACACCCAATTCCCTAATTTATTGCTCTGTGTGATGTTGTTGTTTTTTCAGGTTTGGTAGCTCTTCTTTGGATTAAGAGGCTCTTAGGCACAAGAAGACTTGAGGTATTTTCTGTATAAAGGTAGTGACGTGTCTATGCTTTGTTGGGTAAAGGAGCAAGTGAAGAGTGTTTAGGAATACTTCAGTTTGCCCTCCTTTAGCTGATACAGGTCAAAAAGCAGGGAAAACCCAAGCAGGCTCATCAGCTGCCTAAAGACCTATGGCTTGCAATCACCTTGGGGAATCTGTTAAAGCCCTTGTACAAGTTAAAGCTTGCTCACTCGTATCTCACAAGTTTGCCATCACATTCCTGAAAATGCTATCTAGACTTGTCAAAGGCAATAGACAATGTGCACATCTTCTGAGTGCGGGTTCCAGGAGTGATCACAACCTCTTAGATCAGATCCTCTAAGTCCTGGAAACATGACTCCGCAGGTCTCCTTTTGAAGTCAAACCAAGGAAACAGAGCTGCCTTTGGAAGGAAGGTTCTGTCCAGCATTCATCTAGGTGAAGGGCTCTGATGTCTGCCCTCAATTCACAGCATTGAAAAAACCTATCAAGAACTGTGGTCATGTTTTCAGCTGAGGTGATGAGAGTGCTGTTGGGTAACAAATTGTCTTATCTATGTAACTTTGTTGTATACAAAGCCACACTTGAAGGTGTAGCTAGGGCAGAGGTCCAGCTCTGTCGCAAATGAGTGTGCTGTTTTTCTTGGGCTGAATGCACTTACATCTGCCCACGTTTTCCTGCACTGAAGTTCTTAGCAGTTGCTGTATTATTGGGCCCTGCAGGAACTTTTAGGGTACAGTCCTACTGGTGAATTTAGGAAACAATAGTTTTAGTAGCTTACTGCTGAAAGTTAAAGTAAGTAGTGGTGAGCCCAAAATACGAGCATACAGGTGCAGGCAACTTTTTAGGCAAGTTTCTACAAGTGTCATCAGAGGCTGCTCCCTTGAAGTGTGCCCAGCATGACTGCTTAAGCCACTTGACTGTCTTATTCATCTGTGCCAGAGACAGTGGGACTGTCCACCCACCATACAAACAGGAGAAAATGGGACTTATTTCACTCACAGATCATATTTGTCTGAACATTTAGTGGCCTGACAGTTTCTTATGCCTTTCAAACATTTTTAATTTATACAGGAACAAATTTCTTCTACCTTCAAAGATACTACGTTTTTTCCATTCATTGTACAGGAAATTACTGCAAGCTGTTTTTTCACTCTTCCTTCTAATACCTGTGCAAAACTCAATTAAAACTAATACCAGTTAGCTGTGAATGACTTTTGAGAACCCTGTTAAACAAAAAATATGACCGGATGACAACTATTTAAAATATGGGACTATGTCAGTTTTAATATCCGTTACGTTGCTGTATTTCCAAGTCATAAAAGTGACAGGGGTGGCATGCACTGTGTAAAAGAAATCTGTTATGGTCACTTAAAGAATTGTTTTTCATTATTATTAACTACTGGAAAGTCAGATGTGGATAGTAAATATTCTTTGATATGTAGTATGGATTTTAATGAGCTGACACTTCATATCGTACAACTTAAAATATTTATTCCTGTTAGTAAGTGGTTTGCTGCTGCTTCTGAAGTGCTTGAAGCAGTCTTGAAGCAGGTTTGTGAGATGTGTGTAGGTATGGTTTCCTTACACTTACTCCTCGAAAAAAACTCAAATAGTTCTCACTGTCATGTTCAGAACATCTACCATGTGTATCAGGGGAGAGTGGGTTGCCTGAGCGTTAGTACTAAGCCATATGAATGGTTCATCTGACCAATAAAAGGTGTCCAGGGCAGAGAACAAGGAAAAGCCAAGCATTAAAAAAAACTTTTAGGGTACTTCCCAATTATCCGTGACTTACAAATTTTTGCATACTTGTAGTTGTTAACCCTGGATGAGATTTCCGCCCTCCCGCTCCCACCGAATGTCTGAATATACTTAAGTATTGAATTCATGTTAAACTTCAACACCAACAGAATCCACTGGGAATAAATTTCAATAGCTCTTTATAATGAATTGTATCTTTTAAATGGTCTGATCATAGGTTAAATAGCTTTGTTCTTTTGAATTTCAAATTTGCATCTGCCAATGGTTTCCTATTAACCAACTCCAGTTGCTTTGCTCTTATTATAGAAAATGTCTCAACCATGGTCCTGATTTTTAAATACGAGTATATCTTTATCCCTGCTCCCTCTCCCTTCCATTTCCCCCGTTTTTCTTTCTTTCCTTCTTGTTTTTGCTGATTAGTAGTTAGCTTAGATTGAGCAAACCTCAATTACAGTTTCTGGACTTGCTTAGTGGAAACTGCAGGTATTGAGAAGCACCTTTACAGCAGGTTGTACGCTGCAACAGCCAGTACAGTAGCGCATAAAAAAGACATAATAGATGAACTGCAGAGCAAACTGAATTGGATACAGTTACAGCAGTGTAATGAACTGATGCCTTTAGTAATTAGCCAGGGCTGAAGTGATCTACTGTGGATTATATTCTTTGACTCTCTCTAATAATCTAGGTCACATTTCCCCTGGTTGACATTTACCAAAGGCCTCAATTTTTCTGGTGTTTCATAGCTCACTTTTGAATGCTTCAAACCTGGATGTTAATGTTGACAGCTTCAGTTTAAATTGTCCTTTCTGCAATTTTGTACGCTACTAACTTCATTACAATTCTGTCCTTTAAGCAGATATATCAGACATTACAGTAGTTATATAAAACTTGTCTGGATTCAAAAATGGTAATAAAATTTAGGTCCTTTTCCATGGAATGGGCTCTTTATGGATACATTTTCCCAAGGGAATATCTACCAACTTCTTCAGGGCTTCACAGTGTCCAGGCGTATGTCGAGCATATACCTGATCAACCAAGATGATGTTCCCAAAATCACTTTGTTTTTTAATAAATCAGAAAATATTGCTCACTCTGTGCGCTTTCATATTACTACAAACATCAAAAGTTAAACTAATGAAGCCTTAAGTAGTGGAAAAATTTCTTCTATCTTACATAACAGACACATGAAATACACGTGTGAATTTTGAGTATTTGATGCTTCTTTGGGAAGATTTGATGACCCTTAAACTTTGGAGTCCTTTCTGAAGTCATAGTTTCCAGTTTTATGTCGTAACTCTGAGGGCCATAGTCTAACCTTAAAATAGGAGCTGCTATTTCTGTGAATTTGTTGCCTTTGAGAGTGGGAGCTTCAGACAAAAAAGTTGTATTAACCTTAATGCTCATGTCAGTCTGTTCATGTTTCATAAGGGATCCCGACTCTCAGAAATACAAATAAGCAATGACACTTGCTTGGTTAAATATATTTAGAGTTTCCTATTTTTCTCTTTTAACACAACTTTGGAATTGTTGTCTCATATGTAAGTCTCAGGCTGATGTGTATCAGGTGTTGGTGTCAGGATTATGAAGTTGAAAAACAGAGTTGAGCAGTCAACAAACTCTGCATTTTCATCTTGCTCAAAATATGCATATGTTGATAGTATTTACTAGCACTTACTTGCATGGGGAAAAGCCTTTAAATGCTGTTGCTTATCTGGTCTTTAGCCCCGTAGCATTTGTAGCAAAGATGCTGTTAGCTGAGCTGTGTTAATTTAATCTGGTGTTCAAACGAAAATGTCAACCAGACCAGCTATGAAAATTAAACTATTCCAGTGCCTTTAGGATTTCTTTCTTCCATTAGCTTTGAATTAAAATAAACAGAGATTTTTGTATTCTTTACTAGAATCCTTCTGTCTCTTTTTCTCTTTTTGTGTGATTTTGAACTCTTACATCTGCTTTTACTTGCTCTTCCAATATCTGTCATTGCTCTTGCTTTCTGTTGCATTTAATTTAATCCTCTTTTCTTTTAATAATTAAGTCCTTCAAACCACCTGAGTTTTTAATGATGTAGTTTTCCAAATCAACCAAATACCTAACACTGTTGAGATTTCCTGATTCACACTCAACAGTTAATAAATACCACTTTAATATTTATTAATACCAGTTAATAAATGCCATCCAGAAGATTGTGTTGCATTTGAGTTTACCAACTATTAGGAACATAAAAACTTTAAGATCTAGGCTGAGTTTTTCCTTGTGCTTGTACAGTTGATTGTTTCATACTGAGTTCTCTTACCAATGAAGCTGAGACAATTCTTGATTCTCTGTATTAATTGAAGATATGGAGTGTTCCATGCATAAAGCAAATATCATTGCTAATCCAAACCCTTTGTGAGGCTGTGTAACAGAGCGTAGCATGGGACCTTATAACAATCTTCCAATCAGTCTTCTAACCTAAAGGGGCCTACAAGAAATCTGGAGAGGGACTTTTTACAGTGCACAGAGTGATAAGACAAGGGAGAATGGTCTGAAACTGAATAAGGGTAGGTTTAGATTAGACATTAGGAAGAAGCTCTTCCCTGTGAGGGTGATGAGGCTCTGGCACAAGTTGCCCAGAGAAGCTGTGGCTGCCCCATCTCTGGCAGTGTTCAAGGCCAGTTTGGACGGGGCTTGGTGCAACCTGGTCTATTGGAAGGTGTCCGTGGCCATGGCAGGTGGGTTGGAACTGGATGAGCTTTAAGATCTCTTTCAACTCTAACAGTTATATGATTCTAAGAGAGTGCTATTGAGCAGGGAAGGTCATATGACAAAATTGACTGGAGAGCTTACAGAGCCCTGAGCTTAAAGTGTCCCAGACCAAAACACCACTAGCAGATTGCTATGCAATCAGTGAGGTTACATGAGGTTATAGCAAGATTATACTCTTTTCTCGGCTTGGGCTGATATGCTGGCATTTTTGCATGTACAGTAGTTACCCAAGCCCAGACAAAACACCTGAGGGTATCTGAGTTACAACAGGTTGGTTTTGGACTGCAGAGGTGAACATAGCCTTGTGATCTTACCACTTGAAGCTCCCAGCTGGAAGAAGGGGAATGGAGGGAAAAAAGTTGAATGCGTGAATGCGTGTGGTCTCATAGGCCTTTCTAAACTACCAGTTTTCACAACATCAAGGCTGTGCCTTCTGAAAGCCAGAAGAGGGACAGGTGGCTCCTCTGGCTCACGCCCCTGCTGCTGACAGCTTGGGCTGGAGATAGCAGACTTGGGCTGTCCAAAATGCAATACCAACAACAGTTAAGTGGGGTGGTCTATTGCAAGCCCATGCTCGAACGTGTTCCCTGTCCCTGTTTTACGTCATGGTATAAACAACCTCTAAGACAAGTGTAAGCAAACAGTCTCAGCATCATCAAATAAGATCCTATGTGTAGTGACTACACTCAGCATAGCTGCACAGAGTGGGGACGCACGTTGGGCTTAGTTGCTCAGAAATACTTTTTGAAAGCTTCCAAGTTCTGGACTGCCTCCTGTGATATTTGAACAGTGCATGAGGTGTATAACATGAATTGCTGTATTTGCTGATTTATAGTGTCATACAGGACCATTCAAGTTTTGAGTTGCTACTTCTTGAAAACAGTGCAGTGGAACCTATGCTTGGCTTGCTTTAATTGCTTCAAGCCAAGGAGGTTATTAAAAGAGATTTGTTTTTTAATCCCAATCTCTGCTATAGTGGAGTATTTTATTCCATTCCCATACACGTATCCTTGAACGCATATCCTGGGGAGTCCTCTCTCCTCCTCTCAAGTACTATTGCAGAGGTATGTAAACGAAGAACAGGGGTTTATTAGCCTCCTGCACAGCAGTAGATCATTTAAAATCCAGAAAAATGACCATTCTGATATTTTGTAAAAAGACAACCTGAAAGATGTACAAGAATGAACTGAACTTCTATTAAGCATGACTGAACGTTACCAAGGAGTGAATATTTCTGGAAGCCTATTCTCTTCTGCTGTTCAGCTGTTTTAAAAGTGAGTAATCACAATGCAAAGACTTCTCTGTTTTGCAAAGGAGGACATGCCTACTAACATAAACAGCAATCCAGATCTCATTAAAAGCCATTCTGAGGCAGTACGAGGGAATTTAATCTGAAAACAAACTTATGTTTATTAATGAGAACAAGGTATTTCTTCTTTGTGTTTGAAGAATGGTTGATATTGGAGTGATCACTTGTGATTGGCATACGCTGCTGTGCTTGCCAGCTTGCTGCTGACTTGTGTGCCATTTGCATGGTGTTCATACATAGCTTAGCAATGGGGGGTAGCCAGGTTATATGCTGAATGTCTGTAGTGAGAATTGCCTCATGAAGGAAAATAAAAAGTCTTCCTAGTATTTTTGAATGCTAACTGTTAATATATTTTTTACTTTAAAAAGTTTGTTTTTATCACTAAAGTTCCACACCAAATTTAAGGTGAAACCTTTTTATTTGATGTGAGACTGCTCCCATCTCTTACATAGCTAATACTTGACTGTTGACCATACTGTTAATATGTTGCCCTTGACTTTCAGTGGAAAAATAAGTTTTGCATACACCTCTTCTTCCTTTAAACACAGTTTCTGCACATCATCATAATACACTTTTACTTTGCAAAAGTCAGAATTTTGAATACCCAAGGTGGAAAAATATTGTTGGACAAGTTGTTGGAATAAGGCAAAAGTTAAGATGGTCATTCATCCAGAGCTCCAGCCAAACTGTAAATGAGCCATTCTTTCTCTTTGTGTAAGTTCACTTTCCTCCTTTTCTCCTTGTTTAGCTTTGTGTGCTTTTGTCTGAGACTGAAATAAAAAGACCTAAATTCTGAAAAGATACATGTAGCATCTTTTCAGAGACTCAATAGAACTGGAATAGTTGGGAGTATGTTTTGGGCATTTATCCAAGCCTAAACAAATCTCTACATCGTTTGAGGAACAAGAACTGAATTGCTATTACAGAAACTGTTTTCAGAGTTGAAAGAGAAAACAGCCAGTAAGTGCAGTAGGCAGAGTAAAACAATTCTGCCTTTCCCAGCTGAACAAGAAATAAGTAGATTCAGCCTCTAGTCTTTTTCCTTTCCACTTCACCTGTGAAAGCAGTATTTTCAGGGCAGTATATTTTAACACAGCTTAGGAAAAAATAGTTTAAAAACATTGGATCACCCCAGACATTCCATGCAACAGTGGGACAGAGAATGGAGCTTAATTTGTTGTTTAAAGCAATTCACAAAGTGATTTCTACAAATCAGTTCATGGTTTGTAAACCTGGTTCATTTTGTTGTATGCAGAAGCAACCTGATGTGTTGCTTTTCCCTGAGTCTGTGTATGCTGTGCAATCATGTACTTCTGGAGTGAATTAATGATTTTGTGTGCACACATTTTCCATTATTCATTTAGAATTCTCTGTTCTCATTAAAATTCAAGTTTAAAATACTATGAATGTGGTCAAAGAAGTGGTTTCAAGTATTTAAATACTAATGTATAGAAAATAGTTGGCATTTCTTACAACTTCTTACAACTCATGTAATTTGATGTATGTCTTAAACTCAGCTAGCCCCCAACAGGAAAAGAATGTGGACCCTGTTAGAGCAAGTCCAGAGGAGGCCATGGACATACTGCAAGGTCTGGAGCAGCTGTGCTTTGGAGACAGGCTGAGAGAGCTGGGCTTGTTCAGCCTGGAGAAGAGAAGACTCCAGGGAGACCTTAAAACAGTCTTGCAATACCTAAAGGTGCTGCAAGAAATCTGGAGAGGGACTTTTTATAAGGCCTGTAGTGAATGACAAGGGGGAATGGCTTTAAGATGAAAGAGGGGAGATTTTAGATATTAGATTAGATGTTAGGGTACAAAAAATCTTCCCTGTGAGGGTGGGGAGGTGCTGGCACAGATCGCCCAAAGAAGCTGTGGCTGCCCCATCCCTGGCATTGTTCAAGGCAAGGTTGGATGGGGCTTGGAGCAACCTGGTCTAATGGAAGGTGGGTTGGAATTATATGAGCTTTAATGTCCCTTCCAACCCAAACCACTCAGTTATTCAGGGAGCATTTCTTCACCTTTGTAGAAAGACCCCAGCTTCTGCTTCGCTTGAATGGACAGTTTTGAAATTTTTGTCAGTAGAGCAAAACTGGTGCCCTGTGTTTGTGTGAAATCAAACCTGCATATATGAAACCTTTAAAAGACTTTTTCTTTTATTTATGTACTTTATTTTTTTCTATTTGTTTGCTGACATTATGGAGAGGTGCATCTGCACACAAGGAATTGATATGTGTGCTCCTTGCTAGTGTGATGTGGTCATTGCTTTCAGTGTACTCCTCCTCCTTTAGGAGAGGCTCTTACCTGTGAGCTAGTATCTGAGTAGAGGGGAAATAAGAATCCCTGTTTCTTTGGCTTGCACTTTGCGTGCATTTGCATCAGGGCATGGTACCGCACCTTTACTTTGTAGCTTTAAAAATACAATGTTAATGCTGAAGACATGATGATGGTTTTACTTTGTAGGAGGGAAGAGCTTGTTTTAGATTTTCCCATTGAAGTGGCTATTGTATCTATGCAGGATGAAATTCTCACAGTAGTCAATCTGATGATGATAGTTGAAAGAGGCTTAGAAACAGCATGAAGGTCAAAAATACTGTAGCTCTAAATTGAAGTGCTTAAAGTTGAAGAGAGATTTATGGAACAGTGTAAGTTGGCACTGGAGCCATTCTTTCCCATTATTTCTCTAAATGATTCTTTTAGTAGTGTTGAAATCAAGATAGTCAAGTTTGAAAATTAATGGGAAGGAACAGCAAATAATTAGGAACAATGCTATTGTGTAGGTAAGTACTCTGCTTTTACTACTGGCATACCTGATCCCATAACTACAGTGAATATGAATATAGAACATGGGAGTAGATTGCCTTTCCATCCCTCCCTTCCCTCCCCCCCATCTATTAGAGTGATATGGTGATATTGTCTAAGAGTCATATAGATATTAA
>JANHGB010044006.1:4744-26894 GCA_026283785.1 Coracopsis vasa
GGCTGCCGCCCTTCCGTTCTTCCGTCCCTCCTTCCTTCCTTCCTTCCGTCCTTCCTTCCTTCCTTCCTTCCTTCCTTCCTTCCTTCCTTCCTTCTTTCCTTCCTTCTTTCCTTCCTTCCTTCCTTCCTTCCTTCCTTCCTTCCTTCCTTCCTTCCTTCCTTCCTGTCTTTTCTTTCTCTCTCTCTCTCTCTTTATCTTCCTCTCTCTCTCTCTTTCTTTCTCTCTATGTTCACTGGAACATGCTTTTAAATGTAAATAGTTTTGTTTCTATGGTGTGTGGAAGCGAATATAATGCAGAAATTCACTTTGCTGAAATAAGGCTAAACAAAGCATTAAAAAAGTTATAAGAGCAGATGATCCTGATCTTAGTCTCCATTGCTGAGCTCTGTAATTCTAGTGCTGGTGAAATTAGGTTTGTTTTCAGGTAGATCTAAATTCAATGGCACGGTGTATTTTGAAGATTTATCAGTGCACATTTTAGGAGTCACTTCACATCAAAGTTAATAGCGCATTTCTTAAAATTACCAAGGAAACTTATACAGTCAATTTATTCCTTTTCCTTTCTCATCTGGACCTCACAGTGATGATACGAGCACCTTAAAAAGCCCTATTCACTGCTTGCTCATACATCTGAAGTATTACATCCTTACTTTACTTGCAGGTCATTACCCTATTGAGAGGTGCCTGAAATGGCATGGGATAAGGTAGCTTGAATTGTCACTCTATTCTCCATCCTCAGCTGATTGAGAATAATGCTGATAACCAGAGATAGTCAGAGCTGCTTAGAAACTTCAAAATTGTTGCCTTTTCTCTGGCTTCTGGATTTGCTGGCTTGTTGCTACATGGCCATGGTTCTACAGCCCCGAGAGCAATATTTACCATTCCTTGAAGCTGCCATGATTTCTTCCCAAATTTCTTTCAATAGCAGCAAGAAAAGCAGAAACAATCAAACAAATTGAAACTTTAAAATGTTTCTTGGTAAGCTAAGGTAGCTTCCTAAAGAAGTAGAAGCTGAGTTGAATAGAGTTGGCTTTCTTAAATTCAGCTTTAAGGCTTGAACTGAAGGTCTACAAGTCACATGAAGACCAGCAACATTTCTATAGACATTTTACGTATGAGTCCTGTTGCTGTCCTATGTTCCTGTAGACCCCCAAAACAATGACATCATACACCTTCATATGGCTACAATGGGAATTTTCAGTTTCCCAGCATCATACATTTGAAAGGTCTCCTGCAAGTGATATTAATCCATAGACATAGCTTTACAACCCTTTCACACTTACAGTCATTTCTTTAATCAATCTGGAATCTCAATCTTATTTATGACAGTGAAATTCAAGAATAGCCCCACTAAACATGATGGCATTATTAGAAGTTTGTATACAAAGAATAGTAATCACGCAGTAATAATGTGTATTTATCTTAATTCAAATGCAGATCTATCTTTCACATCTGCTTAAATACCTCTTCAAACATTAATGCATCAAACTTCGGTTGTATCATGGCTATAGCTGTCTCAGAAGTACCTCAGGTACTGAGATATGGAGAGAGAAAATAACTGGCTCCCAAAAAGAAAGAATTTAACAGAATTCAGAATGGAATCCTTTCCAGCCCATGCTTTTACTGTAGCACCTTTCATCCTAAATCATGGAACAAACGAAATATAGCCCAATCCTGATTTTATCTTCTGTAGAGTAACTGTCAAATAGCAGCTCCACAAAATCACTGCCCTTTACACAGTGGGAGTGACTCATTAGCAGTGTCAGGGGCTGTTTGCTCTTCTGATCTGCTTATTTACAGACCTGCAAACAGAGGCCTGTTTGCACTGGAGTCCTCCCTTATGTTTATTATTTTGTGTTAATAACAATACTTTCTCACCCTAGATCTTCATTGCCAGGAGCTGGTAACTCCAGCCACCAGCTGGAGGTTGTACCAACCACTGGTGGTGGTCCAGCACCCACCAAGGCTCCAACAGGAGCAGGCAGATGGTCCATGTATGTGGGATGTTAGAGTGGCATTTGAGAATATCAGCAGTTATAAGAGCTAGCACTGACATTCATTTTGGAAGCGGGACAGACCCACTCCATGGGGTTTCAATCTTAAAGCCATCTGTAACTTTCCAGAGTTAGCTTATGTTTTCCTGGAAGAGGATCCAGCCTGTGCCCACTCCAGGGCTCCTTGGCTTTTTGTCCCTGTGTTTATGTGGATAGCACACTAAAGTAGCAATCATTCTGTTGCTGACATTGAACAACATGCAGTAATTAAATAGTTAAGGATAATCTAGTAATTAGAAATAACCTAACTACTCCATGTTTTTTGCCGTATCAGTCTTCCTAACAGAAATGTACGAATCCACATGAGGAAAATGCTACCCTTTATGGGCATTCATAGATGGTGATTGCTCAAAATCAGGATTTATGACTAAGATGTATCTTTAAGAACAGCAAAATGGATGAGCTAGCAAGTACAGCTTGATTGGAGGAGGGAGAGCATCCTCTCTCCATCGCATTTCAACTAAAGTTGGTTAAGTTACATGTTACTAGTTGATCACAATTCAGCCTAAGGCTTTCGAAGTGCAAATACTCATAATGGCCTTTCCCCCTTCTTTCCACTAAAAAGCCTGGAGCAGTTATTACATGCTATTTTTATTCTTGCTACATCCCTATAGAGTTGTCAATGGGAAACCTGCAGCAGCACCAAATGGCTCCATTTCTCCTTTTGCAGCCTTTTTGCTGTGTATGTATTTGGTTACCCCAAAGTTTGAAAATGAGAAAGCCATTTTCCCATTATACAACACTATTCCCAGCTGGCAGACTGTTAGACTTGAAATATCAAATCACAAGTGCTGTACAGAGATTTAAAAGGGGAAAATGAAAAGCTGCATCATTCGATTAACCTCTGTGTCTCACATCTGAAAATTAATGAAGTCTGTTTTCATGTAAGCCTAGCAATAATTCTCAGAGCATTTGGGAGCCCAGAGCACTGTCATTTACTTGGTGCTGAGATTTCTTCATGCAGTTTTTAATAGTTTATACACAAACTCATCTTAATTGATTTTTAACATTCTTACAAGACAGTATCTGCAATACAGACTCAAATTCTCACATAACTGCGACCTACCACTGTTCTACAGCCTTAATGTTGAACAAGCCTGAAATGGAAAGCTGATGGTTTAGATCAATGCTGTAATTAGGTGATATCTCAAGTCAAGTCCCTGAGTTTCTGGACATTCTGTCCTTTTCCTTTTGCTTTCTTTTCTAGTCTTTCCATTGAGTAGAAACAATGGAAACTTCCAGATGAGCAGAGTTGTCTTAAAGCAAATTAGTTCAATGATGATGTCTTTTCCACAAATCAATGGTGCACATTAAAGATTCAGAATGCACCTTAGAGCAATATAAAATATGGAAAATAGCAAGAAACCAGGGAGATCCCCTCTAAATTATAGATTGGGAATTAGATTCTGCTCTCAACCATGCAGGAGAAAACAATTCATTTCAGAGCAGCTGCCTCAGGTCGACATTGAATTGACTGAGATTGGAACTCAGCTAGGGAGCCAGAGCTTTCCCATTGCTCGTGGCAAATAGCAAGTGCCTGATGCCTCGAGATGTCCTACCAATCATCCTCTTTGTACCATGCTGGACTATAGCATGCATGTTATGTGAACTATGGGATATTATACGTCCACTTCTTTATGTTTATCAGGGTATGTGGGGAGTTGATGAACGTACCTGTGAGCAGCATAGTGAGATGTTTGGAAATGTAGTTCAATTGTTTCCACCTAATGACCCAGGGGTCCCCATGGTTTGGTGGAACACCATGTGGGGCTCTTTAAAAGTGTTATTCCTAAAGTTAGTGCTTCAATTTGCAATCCATGGAACTGTGCATCCACTGGAAAATACACATATACACAAATAGAAAAAGTATGTGAAGCAATGGTTTAGTTCTGGTTTTGTACACTACATGTTTTACTTTTAAGTTGGGAAGCCTTCCACTTAAAATGTCTGTATATAAGCTCTGACTGTTTTCAACCTTTCTGATAAACCCCAAAGAAACTCTAGGTAGTATTTAAATGCACGTTAACAAATCAACTCTGTTCTCAAAACCACCCCCTTTCCAGCATCCTTCTGAATTAATGAAGCATAGGATTTTTGACCTTTTTAAGAGACAACAGAAGGACACACGTGAATTATGCATTGCTGGAGAAGGAAGAGCTGTTATGAAAATACTTTTACACTTATTTGCACAGAGCTTCAGCTGTGGTAAACAGAAAATCAACCAGAAATCAATGCTCACATCACAGGGAGGTTTAAGTCGTATACCCTGCTGTCACATCTGAGGAGGTCAATGTACAGGGTAAAGATACAGGATTTATGCATCATTTTATATATAATAAAATTGAGTTATAAAGAATTTGCAGGGTTCCCTCCCCAGAATTAAAAGTGATGTTTGGGAAGAGAGACCAGGAGTCCATTTTTGTAAGTTTAGGGCACTTCCTATCATGAGCATTAGACTGAGGTGGGGTTTGTAAGCCTCATTTTTATAGAATCATAGAATCATAGAATAGTTAGGGTTGGAAAGGACCTTAAGATCGTCCAGTTCCAACCCCACTGCCCTGGGCAGGGACACCTCACACTAAACCATGCCACCATCTGGGCAGCCTTTACCTCCATGAGTGCAACAAAGGGGAGTTTTCAGATGGCCTGATGAGCTTTCCGGCTTGCAGCTTCTAGGCAAATGAAAGCCATGATGTTTGTATTCCCTTATGCAGCTATTCTCAGACTCCTTCATCCTCAGACAGCACAGTCTGTATTTGCCAAAGTTTGCAGAGAGATTTAGATAAATTTGTCTGAGTAACAAAATAACATGGGGATTAAGAGTTGCCCATAAAATGTGAGCTTTGGTAATAAACCAGAATGTGTGGGAGTTCTCCTCTAAGGCAGCAGCGTGTCTTGAGGGAAGGAGACTCAGGGAATAAAACCTTCTCAGCATGGTATTAAAATAAAGTTCTTACTAATTTTGGCTTCATTTGTATGCGATAGATGAGAATGCATTCGTTTTCCATAAGCAGGAAAGCCCTGTGTGGTTTCATTTCAGCAGTTATGGAAGTGACAATGTATTAGAGGGCTTTGGGAAGGCAGAGAGCAGCAATTTGTCCACACTTTTTCATTTGAGCTGCTCTCTGTGCATCCATCTGAGATGATGCTGCCCCTTCTTACTCTAGTAAGTAAGTGGCATGTAAAGCATGTGTTCTGAAAGCTGCCTGATTGTTGTGTGGCAGTCTGTCCAAGAAAAAGGATGAAGTCCATGGAAACTGATGAAAAAGATCATTATGACTGTGTTGTCTCGCACAAAGTATTTTATGCCTCTGAGCTTCATCCTTCTGCTATCAATGAGGGCATTCCAGATAATGTGATTTTAAAGGAGAAAAGATGTGAACGATTTGCTTTGGTATGCCAGAAACAGGCCTTAATTATCTGGAGATTTGCTGGATATGTCTGCAAACCTTTACAGGCTAAATTAAATCCTTTTGAAAAGCCAGTTCTTGTTTCTCTTTACTGTTCCTTACATGGAACACCCGGATAAGGCACACATATTTGTGTTAATTAGGCAACTGTTCAGCAATCTCTTTGTTCCTTTTCTGTTTTGAGGAAAAAAGGCCAGTCAAGAAGGAGCATCCCAGGAGACCAGCCTGTTCACACCTCCTTTGAAATGAGCATCACCATGGCCAATTACTGGGGCCATAGTCCTGGATAAAAGAAATCACAGCAAAGAAGTAATGGGCTCTAAAAATATCTCTTGTCTTCAGTCAAGGGGAAGAGGCTAAGTGACTGGCACATGGAACAGGAAGCACAGGCAGTACCTGGGCTGTAGGCAATGGAGTGCATCAGGAGGACTCTTTTAAGATGGTTCAGTTCAGCCAGATCATTTGTTCAAGCCGCTGTGGAAGTTGACACCTCCCATGTTCCCTCCGAACCTTCTCTTAAAATGGAGTTTAAGCTTATGTTTGGCAATTTGTATTCACAGTGCGTGTGTGTTGGATCAAAGTGATACTTCCCTACAACCATTTCTCCAGTGACTCAGTCAGCTTCCTAAGAGTCTAATTGAAGTAATTATTCATGTCCTTCTGTGTTGCAAAGAAAATGTGAATATAATAAAGGGGGTTCCTTCTAGCTGGGTAGAAACACTGAAGTGATGAGTACTTTATATGGTATTTCTCCAGCTCTGCCAGGAAGAAACAGAGCTTGAGAAGCATGAACTGTCCCCACTCTACCTCAGCCAGACAAGGATTCTGAAGCTCAGCTAAAGCTTGTCTTTGTGCATGGATACTGTGCTGGGCACTGATATATGTGGCCTTCTGCTCCCGCGTGGTCTCTTCAGGTTTGGGGTCTGTGTTATCAAAGATGAAGAGCCCTTCTGATCATCACCTCTGTTTTCTTCACCAACAATGACATAAGGCTGGAAGCAAGTGATGCTCAAGCTGGAACTCACATAAGAAGTAACCTGATTTCTGAAGGGCTGTTTCTGTGCTGTCGCTGCCTTTCTCCATCCCTTCTCTCCCCGCTGCTGGAATCTGTGGTGTCCTTGCCAGTCCCACCCGTGAGCTGCAGCCTCAGCAAAGCTCCTGGCCTAACTGCCTGGGCTGGAAAATGCTTTCTGTGCGTTCAGCTCTGTATCTGTGATTTAATGCTGTGCTAATATTAAACATCTACTGTAATATAATGCTGTTCTAAAATAAGCAATATCCTAGGAATATGTATGCGAAAAAAAGCTGGGGCTTTTTTCTTCATTCCCAGGCAGGAGACAGTAAGTCAGTCTGGGAACAGTTGGTCTCCAGCAGTGACTTAGGAACCAGAGACTGAAGTTTCCTTTTTACAGCCTTTTGATAATTTCATGGAACAGTTGGAGATCTGCAGGGATAGCAGCTACGCTCTACTTGCATGCTGTTTTCCACGTATTCAGAAAGAGCTGGAAAGGACTGTCTATACCACCCCGTGACCATGAGACACCTCTTTTGGTTTGATACAATGCATTGCATTTCTACTGCTAAATAGAAATCTGGGGCATAAAGAACCTATTGCATTTCAGAAGACTTAGCGTGTCGATGAGCGTCTTTAGAACAGAATATTTGTGTCAGAAATCAAGCTAGGACCTGCGCTCATCTCCCCATTTATGTTCCAAAGAGGTTCTCAGATCACAAGTGGCATATTGTCCCTCTTTTTCTCCTCATTACAGAAAGCAAGTTGCAAAAAAGCTCAATATAAGGATTGAGAAATCGGGATCAACCTGAGATACCTTCCTGAAATCTAAGTTTGCTCCTGCATTACTCTGTATACATACAGCAGTGTTTAAATTCCAGGTTCTTGTTAAGCCTTTTAGAGAAGATCATGGAATTTTACAAGCTTTGGAGCTTGTACACTCCCAAATTGCTAGAATTTGTCAAATGACAGAGGTGGGACCTATTCCTAGATTTATAGATCTGGATTTGAGTTTGCTTTTATATCAGCCACCAGCCAAAGTTTGTGCTGCTTGGTGGTCTGGTTCAGGCCTGTCTGTGATCCAAGTGTTAGGAGAGAGCACACTTTTCTCTGGAAAGAAGACATCAATTAAAAGAGACTTCTTTGGTTTCTGCTGGAGAAAGCCACACTGTCAAGTAACCACAGACTTACTGTGATTTAATTCTTTTGCTTAGAAAATCAGTCTGAACCACCTATATTCCTACAATAATGGACACTGGTTGTGCTTAATATTTTATTTTAAGCACAAACTATTTAGTATAGTACCATCCTGGTCTATCTCTTACTGTTCTTGCTAAAATGTGATATGCATAGCAAGCCAACTGGTGTGGCACAGCCAGGCCGACTGGCAGAGCCAAGAATGGAACATCAGACTGATCTAGGGCCAATGGCAAAGTTGGCAATACTGACCTCCACTGGACCCAGAAAACAGAGATAAACATCCTCCGGTAATATGCTAAACTACTTAGATCAGGTGTTCACTCAAGAGCACAGTCAGGAATCTAAATCCTGATCAGGTTGAAACTTCATTAAAATACTTGAGGGATGTTCACTGGAAGAAAATTGATTTGGTTAAAATCAACCTGCCAGGCCAAGAGTGATGCTAAAAATTAAAGCCACTGATTTTCAGAATCCTACTACACTGCTTGTCTACCAAGTACATGGGGAAGAGGTAAGTGTTCACACATACACACACAAACACAAAATATACACAGGAGTTATAATGATAAACCTATATATTATAAACCTATATATTATATATTATGTATTATATATTATATATAATATATAATATGCTATATTTTATATATTATGTATTGTGTATATTATAAAATATAAACCTATAAATTGTAATCATAAACCTATAATATATATATTTATAATATAAAACTATATGAAGTTGCTATTAAAACCACCACCCTCCTGACATTTTTCAGTACTCCTTTAGGCATTTAACAGAGATGATTTCATGTTGTTTTAGAGTTGTTTTCACATTGCTAATAAATATGAAATGCAATGCATTTTATTTTTGCACAGTGCAGGGTGATTCCACTGTATTTATATTAAATAACACCATACTGACTGATTTGCTGAGTATGTTGTAGTGATTTCTTCATGCATTTTGCTTCTCAGCTGCACGACAAGTTATTAAGCCAAACTATTGATATCCAGCCCATACAGGGAGGACTGATTGAACTGAGTACCTTTTTTGTTTCATGAGATGTAGAAATAAAGATATTGATTATATAGATACTGTCATTTTGTGGTCTTTTAGCTACTGGGTAATCAGGATACATAGAAACCACAGTTATACAATACAAGCCACAAGAAAAGCTTTTCAAAAATGATGTCAAAACCGTAAAGGAGGAAAAGGACCTTGTGGTGTCCCTTTAACATTGATAAGTAACTCTCTGAATCCCTAGAAAAGGTAGGTAAAAACTACTGAGTTGATCACTTTGTCCATAAATGTCTCAGGACAGTCATACTCCATAACATGGCACAACTGGAGGTGGTGTAGGTGCCTCAGCTGATATCACAGGAGAGCTCTGTGAGACAGGGACAGCCTTCTAAGAGCTGTATGAGTTTGTCTAGTTTAGAGGTGGAGACTGACATGTTTTGTCACTGGGTTACATGACACACAGAGAGGGACAGATCCAGTAACACTGCAAACTCCTAGTGTTTGAATGAGGATTTTGTGGATCAAGTTCATCTTTTGGCAACATGGCTTAGAAGTTTGCTGAAAACGTAGACTGATGTAGGAGATGGTATATCAGTGTGGTGCATTCATGTAATTATATATATGCTAGAGAGCAGAAAGTGTCAGTGTGGGAGCCCAGAACTGTCCTTTTACTTTCTTCAGTGATCTCCAGGAAGAAGACACTGTGTCCTGTTCTTGCTTTCTTTTTCTTCAAAGTGGGAATATGAAAGGTAGTAAGTTAGTATTTAGTTAGCGCAGAGAGCGTGCAAGCAGTATACCATAACTTACGAGCAACTCCAGTTTTCTGTTCATAGTATTTATTGCTACAGAGGATTAATTAAAAGACAAAGTCTACTTAGGTCCAACTATCTGAGTACATAGTTACATCTGGGAGAAAGCTTGTGTTTAGTTAGTAAGTCTAAAAACAACACACAGCCTTTTACATCCCCCTCCTCCCCAAGTACTGCACATCCAGAATACATGCAATGCATTCAGTTTGAATTTGAATTCAATGCAATGCATGCAATTCAGCTTCACAAGTACAGTAAGCTTTTCAACTATGCGAAACACCTAAAAGTCAAGCCTTCACCACTGGCTGTGTTGATTAACCCTTAGTTTGTGAGGAGAAAAGAGCACTCGCAGGTACAGCATCTTCTGCTGGAATGTTTTCCATTGCTATCTCCTCCTCCTTGCTCCTACTGCCAATGACACACAGCTTTCCAAACCATTTTGCTTTGGTTACCTCAAACAAAATGATCTAAGAGTAGCAAGGGCATGTTTTTCCAGTAGTCTTTGGAAAGGCTGATTGCTGGCATCTGTCTCTGCTCACCCTTTGCAGAGCTTAACCTCCACTCATGTTCTGCAACGTTATTGATGTCCTTTACCCTGTAGGAAAATATAGAGGGCTTTCACTCAATGTGTCCCAATTCTAAAAGAAGTCAGAGGAAAGTGGTTTCATTCTGGACAAACAAGCAGGAATGTTCCAGGAGCACCAACATTTTATGTTTCATTCCACTTTAGGCTCTACTTTTGGAGGAATTTATTTCATTCAATGCTCTTTTTTGAGACATTTAGTTTTAAATACAATTTTAACAAAATAGGCCTTTTCAGAAGGGAAAACTTCATTTGGAAAACATCAAAATAAAGAATGTTTCACTGTTTCCAAGGGGGAACATCTAAGTTCAAAATCTGTCCAAGGAAAATGTGTTTACATTTAAGAAAAAGCCCCCATTCAGCTTTTTCAGCACTAAGGTATAATCTAATTCAACCCATGTTACAGTCCCCCTAAAAGTCATCTCATCCAGGATGGAAAGGACCTTAAGATCATCTAGTTCCAACCCTACTGCCATGTGCAGGGACACGTTGCACCCAGTGCTATTTCTTCTCTTTTTCCCCCTTCTCAGAAGCCCTTGTAAGCACTGCACGCGTACACTCAGAGCAAGCATCTGCCACCACTTAGCATGTCTCTTTGCCACCAAGGCTCAGACGTGCAAATTCAGCGTCTCACACCCCCAGTGGGTTGTAGCATGAAGAAGGAAATTGGTTGGCTGCAGTTAGTGGAAGAGGGTTGTATTAACAGTCATGGAGGCGCGAGTCTGTTGCTATTAGACCTGGCTAGGACCACTTGTCAGGGCAAGATTCGCTCATCTATTTGTAGTTCTGTCTGCTTAGGGGTATGATTATAGGTGACAGGGCAGCTTAGTTTTCCTGCCTGTTCTTCCTTCAACCACTCTGCTGAACATGTACATGTTTGATAAAATGTTCTGTAATGAAGAGAGATGGCCATTAAGAATTACTGTAAATTCAACAGTCTCAGAGATGGATTTGCAGCCTAAGAAGAAACAAGCTATGTTCCTTATGTTGGCCATAAGGAACGAGGATGGCATTCAGACTGCTGTCCAGACAGAACACTCTGGATAATGCAAGCCTTATTTCCTGTATTGAATAACTTTATGGCCACCAAATGCCTTTATTCGTGTTACAGCTAAAGGTACCTGCTGCTTCACTGTTGTTGGAGGTGCAGGATAAGGATAAGTAAGTATCATGGCAAAATGTACTCTGAGGACCAGCAACACTGCTTGTTTTCCTCTGAGGAACAACTCCTTCAGTTAAAAAAACCCCAAACTTATTTTCTTTTTCCTTTTTTAACTGGCAAGTATCCCAAAACGGAGGTGAAAACTGCTCACCCTGATCCCCCAATGCAATCAGCGTCTTGCTGCGGGGGCTTGTGTAGGCAGACACAGCACCATTTCAGTAAATTTCTCATTAAGAAACAGCTAAATGCACCAGGTCAGCTTGAAATGCAGATCAAGATTGTGTGATTCACAGACATTAGTGACAGTTTTCTCCCAGCTCGGGGTAGGTCTTCCCACTTGCTCTGATGAGGTGAGTTTACTGCAAACACACAAAGTGAGCTACCGCCACCTGAAAACTGCAGAGCTAAATAAAGGCTTTTCAGATACATGATGCACAGAAGGAAAAGAAAAGGGATTTTAGAGGAGGAAGTAGGGTTACTGAGTACTTGGACTTATGCCTGATCCTAATATGACTACGGAGCCCATCATTTGTCCACTTCTTTTCCTTTATCTGCCTGATATATGTAGATGCCAAGAACTGAAAGGTGAAGGGTAGTTTAGTAGCTGCAAGTGTGGTACCCATACAGTGCATTCTTGGTCTAGCAAGAACCCTGGAGGGACTGAGGAATAAATAAGGAAAAGTGAAAGAAAATATTTTGTGCATTTAAGAATGGTGAAGCACTGGAAAACACATGGAAAGCTGATTTTAGCTTTGTTAAAGTGATTTAAAAAACAGTATTTAGACAGGAACACCAGGAAGACAAAAGGTAGCTAAGGACTGTATGAAGATCAGGAATGGTGAGTCTGTTGTTCCATGCCCTTGCTCTGCATAGAACTGAAAACCATGTTCTCTGAGATGTTTACCCACAAGAACGAAACTATTTTGTTTACTGAACTGATCGGATGTTGGACAAGCATAAAGGGGTGGATGGGAATGGGAAATAAAAGAATGAAATGAAACAAAAGGCTACAAAGAGGAAACTATTTTTTAACTCAATACCTGATGATGTCAGCCTGGTCAAAGCACATTGCTGTTTACTTTGCTGGAGGTAGAAGAGCAATATCATACCTGTTTCTGTTTGAAGTTCCTAAGTTATGAAACACAAGTTCCACAGCAGGCTCACAGATGAGTAGGCTTTGTTAACACCTCAAAAGAGTCATGCAGTGGTCATGAGAAACGGCAATTTCACAGTGGTCTTACCAGAAAAGGTAAATGAAAAAGGAGAACCCAGCTGTACATGGGAGACGTAGACAAGCCAGTACAGTTATGTTATAATAATATATAATATTGTTATATGATATTATATATATAATATATATAATGATCATAGAATCATAGAATAGTCAATAGTTATATTTGTGTAGAGTCATTCAGATTGTGGGAGCATGGAGACATTAGAAATCCCTCAGCGAAGATGCATGTAAACACGTCATCCCAGAGCAGCCCTTTTACAGCTCTCAGAGTTTTCTATCACATAAATGTTGATTCAAAGTGAATTGTTTTTCATAATAACTCAGAGGAAGAATAAAGAGAAGGGCACATTGTGTATTTTCAAACCACTAGAAGCGTCAGATAGACATTTTCCTCTTTTTCCGGAAATTTCTGGAAGAATCCAATAGTTCTTTTTCATCTGTGGATGTATTTCGTCTTCTGAGAGGGATGCAGGTGCTGGGCCCTTAAGAAACAACATAAAGATAAACTTATGTACATAATCTTACGCTCACAGATGCAATAATTTGCAACCCGTTGTCCTTTTAGAGGATTATTACCACCAAACTTAACTTAAAACATTTTTCATATTAAAATCTAATAAAAGTGTCTTTGCATCTGACCACAATATTCTCTGCAGAAAACATGAAGTTTCAGTACCCGAAACAACAGTAAACGTTTCAACTGGTACCCTTGTTTCACAATTACACTATTGATAGATACAGTGTGCGCACAGCCTTCTCTGGAGGGTTGTAGCGATGCTCTGGTAATAAAGCTAGGATTCAGGAAAAACCCTGCTGAAGCATCTGATGGCTCTGGGAAGAGCTGGATTACATAAGTTGTTTTCTCCAGGCTGGTTTCAGTCTCTCCGTGTTTTCGAATGACTAAAGAGATCTATCACGTAAGAAAGCTTCCTGATAATCTACTCAACAAGTTGTCACCCTCCCTCACTATGCTAGAAATGGATGGTTCATTTTTGCAGTTCACTGGCATTTAGTGAGATACTTCTGACAGCCTTCCAATAATATAAGGCCCATGTGGAAGTTCAGCTAATATAAGATAAGGAAATAGCAACTTTTAGCTAAAAGAAGCTTAATAAAGTCACAGTTTTTCAGGTTTCAGAGCAATCGGATGTCATATGACAAACTGCAGTTGGCGTCTCATCTCAAATTAAGAAAGGGGCACCTTTCTGGCAAGTCCTGTCGTAAAACCACAAGTAACTCATTGATGCTATTCTTGTCGCTTAGTATGAGTCACCAGGCACATTGGTCATACCTCTGTACACGGACAAAGGCGGAGGAGGCAGAATGCTGAATAACCTGCGTGGTTAAATTTAGTAAGATTTGACTTCAGGCTGTTACTCAGATCAACAACTTTACTTTGATAGCAATGTTGGGAGACACGTCCAGTCTTCTGTCACATGCCTGAACACATGAAGGTGCAAAACAAGTGACCGCGCCTGCCAGCACTGATTTGTCCGTATGACTCTCTATATATTTCCTTAGCCAACCTAGGCATGCAAGGAAGTGCCTCATCTGCACCCATGTAGAATAAAGACATTTTAGACACCTGCTTTCTGAGGTCTGTGATAATGTACCATCACATGAAACAGTGCACATGGTCACAGGACTGTGAATGATCTGGTTCAGGTTAGGTGTCAGATTGTGGGCTGTCTTCCTCGGGCCTCTAACCCACAATTTTTGGACAACTGGGCTTTTCAGATTGAGTAAGAACATGAAGTAGGTTTTGACTCCCATCGTCACCTTTTAGAATAGCAAGGAAGAAGAATGGTGTATGATTCTAACTCCATTTATGAATTAAAGGTGTCATTTAATACCTGTGTTAAGGACAAGTTTCCTGGAGAACTGTTATGACTCCTTCATGTTAAGCAATTGCTGCTGTTTGCTCTCTAAAAGAACAGGTATTGCTACATTTCTTGCAAGAGCACAAGAGGGCTTTAGTACCCTCTTTAGATTTATGAATCTCTGTGTGCAACATTTATCATTACTAAATATAGATATGAAAAGCACCAATCCTTTCCACAGTATTTAAAACACAATGGCTCTTCAGCCTCTTCAGCTTTCCTCCTATTTCATGTGAGGAAAAATATTGCCTGCTGTATGTTTGCTGCCTCAGAAAGACGTATGTGTCCACAGTAAAATCATTACTGCTTGGTTGCCTGAACCTTTATAGATACTGCCCTTTTGCCCATTGCAGAAGTGATTACTTCATTAGCCCAAGATATACAGCTAAAATAAACATGATATACAGAGAGGTTGCTCTGATTTTGGCTGGATTTTCAGCCTGTGGGTCCTTTTTACTCTGGGAAACATAGGATATTTCTTTCTGTTTGCAGAACTAGTGATAACTTACTCCACAGAGGACCAGAGGCTTACGTTGAACTTGATTTCAAAACATTGCTTAATCTTGGGGCACTATCTAGAATGGTCTCTGTTTCAGCTGAGGTTCAAGTTCACATCCCTTTGATGCTGTAAATGGAGCATGCTGGGCTAGCTGACGCAGTAGAAAATGTACTGCATGCTTTTATAAGAACAAATTAGCAAATCATCTGAGGGTCAGCATGCTCTGCTTTACATGCTGAAATTCAGAGAGAATGACTTCAAAACCTGATTTGTGCTTTCTTTTGTGCCCTAGAACTTCATTCACTCGTGTTGTCATTCTTGTTCCTCCTGCTCATCTAGAACATCAGCTTACCTCAGCAGAGTTTATACACAAATGGACCACAAGGCTCAAGTGAGAAACAGGATGAAAACCCTTACACGATGTTCATCCCTATTGTAGCAATACACATGCTATTTGGAGTTACATTGTCCACTAAACATGGTCCTGGACAACCTGCTCTAAGTGGCCATGATTGAGCAGGGGTATTGGACAAGATGATGTCCAGAGGTCCCTTCCAACCTCAACTATTCCATGACTCTGTGAAATCCACCTTCCTACAAGAATCAAAGCCTTGTGCTTATTCTAATAAGGTTGCTCTTATCAGATGTATTTATATTCTCTTTCAATAAATGTTTTTAGTTAAAGTGTTGATTAATTTTTAAATTATCTTTTAAAAACATAGATGGAAAATTAATGGCATCTCTGCAGTCCTTTACCTCTTTCTGTCATTCACTGGATCACCTGAAGGTGGTTTTCTTCTTTTCCCAATTATGGTGGATTTTTAAATTTAAGTAGGAAAATGTTTTCGATATTTCAGGGTTTGGCTTGTTCTTTTCTGCCTACACTCTTATTTTTCCCCCCTATTTTCACATGGTATCCCTTCCCAGTAAAGGAGAAGGAATGTCAAACCTTTCCCTGCTCATGACGTGATTACATCCACAGCACCAGTCAAGTAGACAAGAAAGCTGTTTGGCATGGGACTCTCTGTTCCAAGGCTGGTTGTTCTGATACCTGCTTTTCTGTTCCTCCAAAGCGTTCTGCCTTGTATCTCCAGATCTCTTTCGGCTCTGTTTCTTCTCATAGATCATCTGCAGCATTGCACAAATTATCTTCATCCAGGAAGTAAAGCACTACACAAACTAAACGAGCTTCTGAAATACCCTTTTTTAATGCTCATTTACAGTAGGTAGTGCTTCTGAAGTGATTTTTTTTTGCCCATTTTCAAAAAATCCCAGTGACAGGCAAAGCACTGCATCAAATAGCAAGCAGGTGTTGAATTTTCAGCAGTAAGCTAATTGCTGTGTGATCTTTTCTCCATGCTTCTAATGCTCGGAAGCTAAAGGTTTCCCAGGTACCGCAGGAGAAGATTTGTCACCCTTTGGAGAATTTTCCCATCTGCAGCTGGTTACATACAGTGCTGTGGGAGGACTAAATCACAGATTTGCTGTAAGCTCTCCCTTAAAGATCCTATGTAAAGTTGTCTCTTAAAGGGAAGATGAATTCTGCAGAGGGCTGAAATACTCATTGGACCTCTCTGGTTCTCATATTAATAAAGTGTTTTCTGTCCTGGATGGATGGTTTATTTTTGTACAGCTTGAAAACAGTTTTCCTTTCAGGTAAGAAAAGTTCTGTGGCTGAAAATAGTATCACGGGCTCATGTGTTGAAAAGATCTAGAGAATAACCTACATGCATGGCAGAGTCATCAAAGATAAGAATCCCATCTTTCCCTTCCAAAACATGAAGCTGATGTGTGATGGACTGCTCCTGGATTTCATTGCTGCATTATGAAAATAAGAAATGCTGTCCCAGAAAAATCAATAATACCCAGACCGGAGGACTGAATGCTGAACTGTGGGGTCCATTCCCACCCCTATCTGCATTCCTTGGGCCACCCAAAGCAGTAACTTCATTCTTCTATGTCTTAATTCGCCTTGAAGGAGAAAGAACAATTCCCTGTCTGAGAGAGAACAGTGAAGCATTCTAATGTTTGTCATGGAGGGCTGTCTACTGGCACCCACACCCCAAGGAACCAGAGAATCTTAAAGAAGCAAGTTCAGCTGCAGCCCTCAGAAAAGCCATCTACAGAGAATCCCATTGTGTTTCAAATACCTGCTTAAATACCAAAGAAAGTTTCCATTTCTGGTTCCTTCCTATTCTGGAGTAAAATGCAGTACTAGAAGAATAACATCTGTAGCCATAAGGGTGTGTTGCTTTTTATTTGCTAATGTAGGGTGGATTATGAAGAGAATTAAGGAGACCAGAGGGAGCGTCTTAAATTATAACGAGCAATCCAGGCAATATTAATTTGTGGTTATTTTCTAGTCTTTTGTACTCCTTAATGCCTAAGATCTATTGCTGATCTTTGCAGCAGGCAGATGCCAACATAAATTTCTATTCTGTTTTCCTTCTTTAGTTAATTCTGACACACCAGAAAATGTAATCAACTCGGCAGATACATTACTCGTGCTGCCACAGAGCTGGGAACTTGCCCTGGTAGGATTATGCAGCTGCTGAGGTTGCCTACCCTATCAAACTGCTTGACAAATTCGTTTTCTTTTAACTGGTTAAAGGTGATTGCCTTTTAAACCCTTAGCTGCAGAAGTTTGTCCTTGTTATCATCTGGGGAACTGGAAGTGAGATGATGGGGGAAATGGGAAAGTTGGTGGGTTAGAGCAGTTTGGGCAGAGGTGTTTTTTCTTTGTTATTCAGTTTGCCACATTAAACTCTCATCAGAGATGGACCAAACAGGGGAAAGAAATAAATCTCAGCCAAAAACACCAAGTAAATCCTGCTTTACCTAGTACTAATCCGAAGCAACTGGGATTCTGGCACCTCGGACGGTATGAGGTTTACACTGGAGAAGAGGAGGATTTGCCTCCTCATTCCTAGGGATTTATGTGTATAAAACAATACACATACATTTGCATGGTTTCTTCAACTGGAGCTTTAAATCACAAAGCTTAACACCCAGTCAGCCTGACTCAGTCCTAACATATCAGTAGTACAGACATTGAGAGCAAGTTACTTCTGCCTCCCACAAGGTCTCACAGAGAGGCACAATCTGAGGTGACACAGCATGAAAGCTGATATATCCTCTAGCATCCTGTAGTCGTACAGGATTGATCTAGCCCGAGGTGGTGGTGTTTATCCATACACAGGCTCAGTATCCCACCCTCGACTGAAATTACCGCTTGTGGTGATGAATTCTCACCTATTAAATGTGTCAGAAATGCATGTGAAAATCTATGTTGAATTTGCTTCAGGTCTATACCTTTGGAGAGCAGAAGTCATCCAACATCACAGCATGACTTAGTAATAAATGTTTTTTGGGGGCAAGCTGTGAAAAGCTTATGTTGACTGAAAGGGTTGTGCTGTGTATCCTCATACGGTTTTAATTGTGAGTAATGGTAACTAGAAGACACTGTGAAGCCAGCTACAATGAAAGGAAAGAGAAGAGAGTCTCCATGCTGTGAATGAAAGATGGAAAATGAATACTTTTTATGTCAGGTAACCAGGGGTAAGAGCAAATTTCTCTATCCAGCATACATGACATAAGTGGATGAGTGAAAACTCATTTTCCATACATATTTAATCATGCATTCACAGCCTTTTTTCTTTGGTACATGGGCATTAGAAGAGAAGATAACCTAACATTTCAGTTGGAAGGGACCTACAATGATCCAACTGCCTGACCACTGATGAGTGACCAAAAGTTAAAGCATGTTATTAAGCACATTGTCCAAATGCCTCTTAAACACTGACAGGCTTGGGGCACTGACCACCTCTCTGGAAAGCTTGTTCCAGTGTTTGATCACCTTCTCAGTAAAGAAACACTTCCTAATGTCCAGTTTAAACCTCCCCTGGTGCATCTTTAAACCGTAAGTGAATGAAGTGGCTTCACATCACCTTTTTGTGATGTTTTACTGCTGCAGAGCAAGTGATGTGTGCATCAGCCAGCTCTAGATATTAAAAATGCCTTTGTAGCCTTTGCATCTGGCACAGCAGTTGTCAGCTGTTTGATCTATGGCTAAGGTGAGTTAATAAAAAGCTTATCTGAGCGATGGTAAGCGGGTGAGAAGGAAACAGCTGCCTAGGGACTTGGCATGAGGACCACACAGTACAGCGAGGCCACAGTGTCAGTCATGAGAGTTTTCGTGTGTTTAATCAGCCTTCTAACAGTACCTCCTGACTCACTGCCAGCAGAAAGTTAGAAACAAAGAGCTATGGGTCCTCACTGGTCCTCTGCATTTCAGACCAGGTTGGATCCATCCCTTGGATCTTCAGCTTCGCCCCATTGCAGCAGCAGAGCTGAGGTACACAGCAGGCATTGTGCCCATGTGCTGGGATATATGACCCAGGGAGCTACAGACCAACAGCGTGCCAAGCTCCCAGGCTTCTGTTTGAAGGCAGGAATCAGCAGAAAGGTCCCCAGGTTGCAAGAAGAATCAATGTGATGAAAATAGCTCCCTTCAACATTCTGAGCTCCATTATATTTTTCCACAGGATATTAATTTTGCACGTGAGAATTTTACATACTCATATTAATATTTATTTTCAATTGGAGAAAACCACCAGGTTTTGGTCCTAACATCTTGTGACTTTCAGTTTAAACATCATGATTGAAACATTATTGTGCAGCGTAGGTGTAATAGCACGTTATTCTACACAGACATCCTGATTTCTCTTTGAAGGAGCGTTCACGAATCCTGTATAATTTTAAAACGGGTGACATTGTAAAGTGTTACAAAACCAATTATTAGGGAAATAAGTGATATTTCAACTTTGCAGCATGTAAAATCTATGCCGTCAATTGCAGATAAGCTGTAGTAAATAAGGACTGGCTGATGTAAAGTGAAACCGCAAGTTAACTTCCTTTCTTTGCAGTGGGAGGAGGCGAGGCAAACACCAAAGGCATCTTCCTGACGCCTCTCAGGCTTTCCTGCATTGCTTTGTGCTTCTGTGCTTTTCCAAGGATTTTGCCAATTCAAAGAATCCATGTGGGCATGAGCCACTTGGGATCCTAATTAAGGCTCCTGAATTATGCTCTAATTCTGTGTCAGGGTTTCAAGGCTGGAAATATCTAGCTTCCTGGGCTAACTGCAGCACTATTCCAAAGACTCAAAATCCTCAGCTAGAAGGTAGGGAATCATCCCTGTCACTCTGCTACCTTCAAACTGCTCTCTTAAGTTTAAGGCAGTTTGTTTTCCTTCATCACTTCTTCAGAACAAAGAAAGGGATAGAAGAGATTTCCCGCTCCCTGCCTTCATACTCATCTATTTCCCAGGGTGGAAGTGAACAGATGCAGCTTCTGGCTCACAGCACCTCTGTGGCTTGTCAGGATCGCATTTAGCTGCTGTTCACAACTTCTGAGGCAGTGTGCAGTGCACAGACTCCGTTTTTCACCAGCTGATGGGTGTTTTTACACGTAGAACTAGATAGGAGAAACACCCTTGCTTCCTCTCAAAGATCCTGCTGAGTGACAGGAGTTGGTTTTCTATTGTACAATTCACAAATTCAATAGGAATTGCAAAAATCTTCCGAAGTAGACTTGTATTCTCCTCCACAAAAAACCCACCCTGATTTCATAATAAGTATACAGATATGCAGGCAAAATGTGACGCACTCCCCCTCACGCTTCTTTCATGTTAAAAGTCTGACTTAAAATCAAAAAGTACTTATAAAAGCTACATATTTTGTCTCCATAGATTATGTTTTCAAGTTTCTCTGCAAGCACGAAAGTTGGATAAATGGTCTTTTGGAGAAGGGGGCTGACTGCTTGGTTTTTCATGGGTGCTGTGATCCTTTGTACTAAAGGTTCCGAGATCCCATGTGTCAGCCACACTTTGCTAAGAGTGACAGCTGAATGCAGTTAATTCTCTGTTTGTAAACTGACTTCGGGCAGAAAACTCTTTGGGACTTTTTCCTAATTCTTGTGTGCTAAAAGCATCTCACATGCCCATGGCAGGGGGGTTGGAATTAGATGATCTTAAGTTCTTTCCATCCCGAACCATTCTATGATTCTATGATTGCCACTGCGCAGTTAATGAAAACGTGGACAAAGGCTGCTAATTCTCAACCGTTAGCCCCACAGCAAATGTGATACCTGCTTCCCTTCCATGGAAAACACAAGCCAAAAGAATACCCATGGCTCTTTATAGCTGCTTGGATCTGGAGTTACAGTAGGAAAGTCAGGGGTTATACTGCTCCTGCAAAGAAACACAGACCTCAAAGTCTGACTCCTTTGCTAATCTTGCTTAATGTCTCTAGGCCTGACACTTAATTCTTAATATTTTTATATGAATCTAGATATGAGGCAGGAATTAACTCTTCATTAACAGGATGGAGTCACACAAAGTTTAGCATTAGGTGGGAAATGCTATAATAATGGAAAATACATATGTTTATTTGCATGCATAGGATCTCTATATATGTAGACATGGAGGTTATCTAACATATCTCTCTGCCAAGTCCTGCTCTTTAAACTTTTATAAGCTCGTTTGTAGAGACCTGCAATTAATGGTTACATAAACACTGATACAGATGATATTTGTTCATGAAAGATATCAAAAGCTTAACATTACGTAAAAAACAACTTCAAGATACCAGCAGCAGAAGCCAATTCTGAAAGAGGGATTTGTGACTTGGATCTTTGGTGCTAGTGAAAATTTTACTACCCACATAATCATTAATAAAAGCACACAGTTTTCTGCTTACATAAACTGCTCAATACATAAAACCAGTGTGAGTCGAGGCAAGACAAGTTATAGACAAAGAATCTTGAAACCCTCTATTTTATTTGGTGGGAAAATTATGCTAGCAATGACAGCCTCCAGCTGGGGTCTGTGGTTCTGTTCTGTGTTCTATGAAGACTTGTAGTAGGGTGAACCATTCTCAAAGTGCTTACCAAAACCACAGGTGGGAGGTGGAAGAAGATTTACCATATCTGTAAGTAAGAAAGCAAGCACACCCAGGCAGTACAACACATAGTGCTGTATGCACCACAGCACCATTTCACACTGAAAAGAGACTCTGTACTGGAGTCCTCTCCGACAGTCTCTACAAATCTCTGTTGTACTTCTTTATATGTGTCAGCATCTGTGTCCCATTCCAGTTCCCAATTTAATGCATTATCTTTTCGCCTTCCTAAACATTTGCTAGTCTGCCCATGGCAGAGGGGTTGGAACTAGATGATTTATAAGGTCCCTTCCAACCCAAACCATTCCATGATTCTATGATTCTGATTCTATA
>JANHGB010044007.1:0-14117 GCA_026283785.1 Coracopsis vasa
GCAGCCTTCCAGTATCTGAAGGGGGGCTATAAGGATGCTGGGGAGGGACTCTTCATTAGGGACTGTAGTGATAGGACGAGGGATAACAGGTTAAAACTTAAACAGGGGAAATTCAGGTTAGATATAAGGAAGAAGTTCTTTCCTGTAAGGGTGGTGAGGCACTGGAATGGGTTGCCCAGGGAAGCTGTGAATGCTCCATCCCTGGTGGTGTTCAAGGCTGGGGTGGACAGAGCCTTGGGTAACATGGTTTAGTGTGAGGTGTCCCTGCCCATGGCAGGGGGGTTGCAACTAGGTGGTCTTAAGGTCCTTTCCAACCCTAACTATTCTATTATTCTATGATTCTATGACCCAGTGGAGTTGCCTTTGGTGAGAAGGCTTGGAGAATTTGTAGAAAGGGACAAATGTCTCACTTAGGATGGTTTCCTGTGTCCAATACAGATCCCATCAGGGGAACTCTTTTACTCTGTGATGATGGGTATTCACTGAAGCTGACCCTTCTTTACCTCCTTTTTATATGTTTATTAGCACTCTGACTTTCTGAGGTCCTGACAAACACATTGAAGTTAATAGAAGATGAGTGTACTCTTTACTTCTGAGAATCAGTCATAAATTTCTTGTTGAACTCGTGTAGTTTAATTCAAGTGACAATGGTAGGCAGCAGGAGCTATTGTGCTGTAGCATATTACATAGAGGATGGTCTCTGTATTTTAACCTGCCTCTTCTGCTGTTTGTGATGCTTTTTGTAAAAAAATAGGAATAATTGATTTAAGTAGTCATGCCAATATTCCAGTTGCTATAACTTATTCCAGTATTGCATTTCCAGTAGTCAAAAGTAAACTCTGTTGTGAAGTAGATGAATAAAATACAGATGGTTAGACTCAAACTTCAGCATCATCAGTTATTTCGTATTAACTGTTGAAAATCTACAATAGTCCAAATACTCAAAAACTAATACATTCCAGAATTAACTTTAAGGCAAGTTAATTTAATCTCCCCCTTGCATATGCATTATGAAGACTTCCTTAATTACATGCTGACATACTATTTTCCTTACAAGATCTTTTTCTCATTCAGTGCACAGGGTATATGACAGTCACTTAATGAGCAGCTGTTCAGTATTTTGTTTCCTTGACATTGTTCAGTGTATGGCCCCATACCTTGTTTACTACAGAGTATTTAAGCTCTGCTCTGAAGGCAGAACTATTAATTAGTAATTTCCTTTTGGGATTTTCCTAGTGATCATCACTATAGCATCTAAGTGATGATCAAACATTAAATTAGCTTTCTGCAGGCCTTTGACATGAGAAAGCAATGTGATCTCAGTTTTACTGGTGGGAACTGCGACTGCGACCCAGAGAAACTCTGTTCAAAAGGTGCCATTCGTCTACAAGACCATCTGAGGTGCTTAGGTCCAAAAGCCTCAAGACCTTACTGTGACATGAAACTTTTTCAGCTCAGGTCTTCCTGTTTCCAGCTGTGTCTCTGAGCATTCATCACTTGTGCAAATTCAAATGCTTCATCTTAGTGAGTCATACAGAAAACACAGAATATGCTTTTAGTAACCGCATGTAAAAAACCTGGTTTGAATTACTACAGTGGGAACTTTATGGCAATAAAAGAGAGAATCCTACTTTTAGGCCCACATCCAATTACCTTACCATTCTTGCAAAGCTGTCCCATTTTTTAGTGCATTTCTTCAAAATTCTTCACCAAATGAACCTTCTTTGGTACACAGTTCTGATTCATCCTTCCAGCAAGGCCATCCTGTGCAGTGAATGAGGCAGGTGTGTTCTGGGGAAAAGTGGTGTATGAGTCCTGCTATTAGTCTTCATCATGACACTCATTCAGAAGATCAGGTTATATAGGCTGCCTGGCACTTCTGACAACTTTGTCCTTAATTTGCTCATGTTAAAAATTTTACTTTAAAAATGTGTCTGTGTGAGAAAGAGAGAGAGACAGGGAGATGGTGACAGAGAGAGAGAGGGAAAGATGAAGAGCACACAGCATTTTAAAAATTGAAATCCATAAGGATATCTTAAACCCCATGTGAATTAGGAGGTGCTTGGAACCTTAAAATCCCCCCCACCACCATCTTGTACCATTCTTCTTTTAAAGGAGATCCATAGAATAATATTCTGGGAAAACTACTGCTGGATGAATAAAATAAAAGATGCCTTTTGCATTACCATCAGACTCCACAGATACTTACTGATGGCACAGGAATACTGAGAAACTGCAGTTTGGTTCCCACAAGTCCCAGAAGGGTTTTTTAGTCATTATTGATTCTCTGCTCAATTCTCAATGACCTTTTCTACCCGTTTTCTCTCCATCTGTTATAACTCTGAGTATAAACCAATCCTATAATCCCTGCCCATGGCAGAAGGGTTGAAACTAGATGATCCCTAAGTTCCCTTCCAACCGAAACCAATCTATGATTCTATGTTTCTGGAATTCTGTGATTTTATGATTTTTTGCCCTTAGCAGAACAGTTTTAGTTCTCACTGCCCCCCTGGCTTCTTCTCCCATGTTCCTTTTTTCACCTCAAGCATAGCCCAAGTACTGGCTCTTTACCTCCTTGTCTTCAGTGCCTTTCTGTAGTCGATGTCTTTGCATCTTCAACCTCAATTTCTCCAGGGCTGGATTTCCAGGCTTTTGTACATCCTTCTCATTCTCACTGGCTCTCCAGCCAGAACTTCATTATGAAGCACTTTTTTTTTCCAGTTTCTGTGCCTCCAACCATCCCTCAGTTGTCTCTTTACATGCCTGTTCCAAATACTATTGTTAAATGTTGGCTCTTCCTCTGCTTTTCCTCTCTGCTGCTTCATTTTCCTTTGGAGAGTAGGGAACTGATCAGAACTCTCTTCATGTAAATGTCATTGTAAATTTGAGAGCAGTGCCTCTGTTCACTCTAGGACAATATTGCAAGAGTTTAATTTTCTTTGCCCAAAATTTGGACTTAAATCTAAACATAGGAAAAAAAAGTGATGCACCCATGACTGGTAGTCGAGACCCGACCCTGTTCCAGGCAAACTTTTCTAGTCCTGCTAGATACTTACCATGTCTGCTCCTACTAAGGCATTTCTGCTTTTTCTCTGTATTGCTGATCACATGTTATCTGATTATCAGTCTTGATTCTGGACAGATTCTGCTAAATGAACCATATTTTTGGGATGTTGCATGGATGCAACCTCAAAATTCAGAACTTAATTGAGACCTAATGGTTATTTGAGTTACGGATGCACCTGATGACACATCCCAATAACAGCTGGGCAGGTTAATCTCTTCATCATTCAACAGATTGTTAATGTAATGTAATAACTTGGACAGAGTCTATACAGAAAACCACTGCAGTACCAATCTATGTGAATTGTACAGTGCCAGATACTGTTCAGTTTACTTACTGCACACTCATAAAAGATTTGAATCCAGAAGGGATCACTAGTTTATCTAGTATTGCAACTTGTTAATACAGTCTGGATAATTTTATCTTTGTATTCTTTATTGTTTTATAGCTGAAGATGGCCTAACAATTATTTGATCTTGAAGTTGAAATATCAGAAGGTTGTCGATTTACTTCAGTCCTTTGTAAGTTGCAAAGCTTTTCATCAGTTGTGAGCCATTTCTAGAAATTGTAGACAGTTCCAAATTGGACTGAGCTAACATCTTCTTGTGAAAGTGGTATTCCTTGTGAAAGGAAACTAGGTAGCACTGGGAAATAGTCCCTTTGCGTTGAGTAATTATTGTATTTAATGTCCATGCTTTCAAAATGCACAATTTCTTGGAAGCCTCACAATACTGCTCTCTTCTTCTACTGCTTCCAGCTTTTTCACTCCATTGCACTTTGCTTTGTCATCTTGGTGCCTCATTCTTTTCCTGGCAAGGAACTTAGAAGAGTGCATGATCAATAAAAGGTTTGGAAAAAAAATGCCAGGACAGCTGAAGCTTGATAATGGAGTCTGTGGGGAATATCTTGAAATATGGGAGATCTGTGCT
Source organism: Coracopsis vasa (assembly GCA_026283785.1). NCBI lineage: Eukaryota > Metazoa > Chordata > Aves > Psittaciformes > Psittacidae > Coracopsis > Coracopsis vasa. The sequence goes on from JANHGB010044007.1 coordinate 3,994, forward strand.
CAGTTCCCTGCCTTAGTCACATCTGCTGGTTCTTGTCTTTCTGTGATACGGTTCCTTATCAATAAAATGGGAATAATACTATCTCATAGATATATTAAAATAGCTACTTCACAGATACTATAGAAAGAAGAAAAACATTGATTACACTCAACTAGTGTAGTGTTATGGTTCGTATGAATACTGTCATTGATGGTATGTCTCATGTGAGTACTGTCGTTGATGGATTGGGAAGTTTTAAACCTGAGTGAGATAACTGAATTTTTCCAAACCTTCCTTTGCATAGTTCTGACCATTGTTTTACTACCCCACTCTCCCCTCAAGTGATACTCATGTTTTCATGGTTTGTATTACCTTTGAGCTTCTCACAGGTACTTGGTACTGCTCATATTTCACCACTGCTCCTGTTCTTCAAGAATTTCCTCCATCTTGCTCTTGTACTTTAAATCTGTTTTCCTGCAGGCCATTACTCTGCAGAGCAGCTTCCTTCTCCTTTGGCCTATATGTCCCAAGCCAGAGTAGAGGGACTTTTGGGCTTCATGAAGGTGGTGAGGCATTGAGAATACATATACCTGTGAGGAGATGAATGGAAATAATAGTCAAATGTGTATATAAATGAATATATAACTACTCTGTAGGGAGGAAGGTATATACATCTGTTTTCACAGCAGGAGTTTCTGAGTTGCATGAAGTAGCATTTTGATCTGTATGACATGTTCTTAACTCAGGAGGATTTATTTGTGGAGATAAGGACAGCCTGGTTGTAAGAGAGAGGAACTGAGCTGTGCACTGACCATGCCTGTACTCATAATGCGTGCATTGTCGTGTTTGTCTTCATAGTTGGGGTAGCCCAAGGCAGGTATGAGTGCTGTCAATACTACTGTGTCCTCACTGCTTTGTCACTCAGCTGTGTGTATTTAGGGACATTTTCCATAGTTGTCTATGCTGAGATGTTCTAGTATTATTTCCAATTTAGTTCTAGTATGGGAAGACCCAGCTGTCTTCTGGGGATGAATTGTTCAAACAGCAGAATTCAACCACTGTGGAAGCAAGTCGCCTTTTTACTTGCTGCAAGACCTGCAGAAAAGCAGGGCCAAAGGCTAGCTCACACAAAGGATAAAGGGGCAGGATTATATGCTGTCAAACTTCACAGTGTCCTATGAAGGGTTAAGACTAAAAGTATGTAAAGCCTAGATCAATTACAGCATTGGCAGCCACCACCACCTCACTCAGCTTCGAGCACAATGTGCAGTGCCCAGCTCGCAGTGGTCTTAAATACTGACTAACATTGCATGATGAATACCTCAGAGCATTTTGTAGAGGTAGCTCAGAACAATTTTGTAGAGCTAAGGATCTATCCATACTAGGTCATGTTGGACAACGAAGAAAAATGACATTGTTCCCTTCCTTCTCCAGGAGGTCTGGATTTTGCAGATCCCAGCTGGTATGAGCTGGTGGTCAAGAAAATTAGTCCTTATAAGAATACTAGCCAAGACTGAACTGTTTTCTCTAAACAAAGTAGACACAGGCATGCAAAATCTGTCGTCTTCACATACAGTTCAGGAAAATGGGGCATAGTCTCATCCTGGCTATTTTTCTTGCTGAATTATGGCTTAAAGTGTGGATGTGAACCAGGAATTATTATCAGTGCAGAAGCGTAATGAATTTTCATGGAACTAGTAAATGCTGTCCTGCCACTAGAGCTGTTTAAACCTGTGTATTAAATGCAGAGGCAAAAGAATACCTTTAATGGCTGCTGAATTTCATATATGGCAGTGATGACATTGTCTGATTCCTTGAAATAGAGTCTAATTACTAGAGAAAGAGATTTTATTGCATTCAAATAGGAATATTCCTATACAGAATCTTTTTGTGCTGATGAATATGGTCTAGTTCATACTTTTAAATTTCTGATAAAAAAACATACCAAATTTTCTGCTCATTGGTCTGAGTCTGGAAAGTGATATTTTAAAACTAAGAACGATGGGCCTGATTCTACAACCTTATTTATGTGAATACTCCCACAGTGACTACTCTGTTTGTCAGTGCCAAGGACATCTAAGGTCAGAAAGCTCTTTCATTTCCTTTCCTGAAAAGGAAATGACAGAAATCTTTTTCCAGTTTTCAGTAGAGCTTTGGGATGCTTGGGGCTTTGTCCATCATAGCTGAGTTTACACTCCCTAATAATGTATAACATTCTTACCTGTTTTGTTTCTGTTTGAGTGATGAGTAATGAGTACTTGTGCATGAACTAAGATAGAATTGGGAAAATACATATTGATATAAATGGGGTCTTATCTTCAGTTAGAAATCCTGCTTTCTACTTAACAGTATTTTTCACTCAATACCTGCTTTTCTTCTTTCCCTTAACAAGCTGCCCAGGGAAGTGGTTGAGTCACCATCCCTGGTGATATTTAAAAGATGTGACACTTAGGGACATGAATTAGTGGTGGACTTGGTAGTGTTAGGTTTACAGTTGGACTTGATGATGCACCATTCCTGGAGACATCCAGGCTGGATGTAGTTCTGGGCAACCAGATCTAGATGAAAATGTCTCTGGACATTGCAGGGGAGTTGGATTAGATGACCTTTGAAGGTCCATTACAACTGATACTATTCTATGATTCTAAGATGATCTTAAAGGTCTTTTCCAAATGAAATGATTCTGTGATTCTGTGTATTTAGGTAAACCTTTGGAAAGTAATTTTTTTGTTTGTTTTAGCATGATTTGGAGTCATTTGTAAAACTGGAGTCATGCACTGATTCTGGAGTTGAAGGCAGAAGATGTTAACATCAAAAAAACAGCCTTTTGTTACATAAATAAGCAGCTTTGATTGTGCTTTTGATACAGAAAACGTAGGGGAACATTTCACTACTCCTATGCATACCATTTGTTTAAGATCATGTGACGCTTAGTTTTCTTTGTACTATTATTACTTAGAGACCTTTTTATTTTACAGGATCCCTCCAATTCAGCAGTAAAACTTGCTGTCACTCTACCTGTACTCGCTAAATATTATTAAAAAAAAAAATTATTTTGATTTCTTTAGAGATTTTGAAAGAACTTGACTTTTCAATTCACAAAAAGAGCAGGTTATATTCCAACCAGATACCCATTGGAATGCAGAAAGTCACTTCCAGTCACTATTTTTCCTGCATTTACCTGGTGTTAGTAATTGGTAGCAAATTGTATGACCAAGTAACAATAGTCCTGTGACAGCTGTGAGCAGCTGGAAAAAATTAGGGCAACCCTTAAACTACTCTTAACTGTATGAATGCTGCTGCAGAAAAGATCCTACACTGAAGATGTGATCCTTACTGTCTTCTTCTGCATAGTCAGGAATCTGGGTCTCAGTTTTATAGTTCCAGCCGTTTGACATTGAAACTTCAGAAAATGTATTCTGGTTGGAAGCACACATATGTGAAGTATAATTTACCAGCAAAAATGCCTTTGGAAATTTAGGTCTTCTCCTGCATCTGTTCTCTCCTTGGAAGAAGAATAGTGTTAACTAACCCAGAAATCTAACATTCTGTTATAGCACGCTCCTGGCATGGCTGTCACAGTTCCTTTCTCATAATCTTCCAAAATCCTGATTAAGTCTGGGATTTTGATCTACTCACATGTCTCATTTTTCATATTTCTGATGTCAAATATTAAGTGAATCTAATCTTGATGAAAGATTTGCCTAGATCCCATATTGTTAGCCTATTTACTCTTTGCCAGGGAGGCAAAGGACTCTGAAATTTTGGTGTGGTCATTAACATAAGAATGTTTCATGTTAATAAAAAAAATCTATTAATCTTTAAAGAGCAGAGACTTCCAGAAATGTATTGCTTATAACTATGGCAAAAGAATTCCAAACTATTTATGATTTTCTTATTAATTATTAACTGTTAAAGCCTGAAAAGGGTGAATTTTGATATGAAATATAACTATTCAATTGTTATTTATGTTTATTTTCCCCTTCAGTTTTCCTTTAGTTTTCAGTTTGGATCCGCTTATCTTGATATCTTGAGGTCAGATTTCAAAGGTGATTCACATTCTTTAAGACATGTACAGTACTGGCTGAGATTTTGTAAAGGGTCTGCACTGCTAAGCTGCTTATATAGGAAATCTCATCTCCATTGCTGAGACTTAGATATAAGCACTCCTGGAAATACCACTAGATACTTCACTTTCACATGTGAAAGTACCTTGGAAATTCTGTTCCTAAGGGCTCATGTTGTATATAAAGCTATATTAAAATCCTGATGATTCCTTTACACACATCCAAACTGATAAACTGAAATAATTATTGCATCTCTCCAGCTAATCTCCCTCCCTTCTGTCCTTCTTACACAGAGGTTGGAACACATCTCTGAAGGTCATCTAGTCTACCCTCTCTCTCAGAGCCAGCTTCAAAGGTAGTTCAGGTTTCTTGAAGCGTTGTGCTCCTTTGAATGTTTCCAAGGATGGAGGCTCCAGATTCCGCAAGATTCTATCTTTCTGTGTACCCTGTTCTACCCTTATTATATTTTTTGTTTTGTTTTTATACAACTAGCTAGATTTGCTACTGTTCTACTGGTCTTTTGACACAGTTGTAGATGCTTCTTATCAATTCCTCTTCTCTAGCTCTTACATTTTCATCAGTGATCCCTTTTTACCCTATTTCCTCACCTCTCCTACACTTGCTATCATTTTTTCCTGATTTTCTCTTGACAATGTCTCTTGCTGCTTTCTTTCACAATTCAAGAGTGTTTTAGTCTTTATTAACATTCTCAATCCTTAGAAAACTCCTGATTCTATTTCCCCTCTGTTGCTTCGCAATATTGTTCTGAGATCACTTGCTGCTTCTGCATTCACATTCTGTTGTGTTAAAAGCACCTGATCTTCAGTGATATTATAAAACCCTTCAAACCGGTTTCTGACCTTCATGTTAGCTGAAACCACTCTCACTAAATTACCTAATGATGCTTTCTTAGCCACTGCTCTACCCTCCTCTTATGCTGCCAATTTTGATCTTATTAAGTCTCATCATACCTTGTATCTTTGGCTCCATTCCATACTTGTTTTCCTCCTAAATCCTTAATAATTCCTTTTGTTCATCCTTTGCAACATCCTCATCTGAATGCTGCCAAAATTCCAAGGAGTTTTAGCTTTGATGCATCTCTCCTCTCCTTTTACACATCACCTCTGCAGTCCTGACCACAAATACATACTACTGACATCACTGTGCTGCTGACTCAGATTTATATCTGTACTTCAGATTTATAATAGCAGCTCAAGATGGACATAAGTAAAAAAAGGGGCTTCCCTCTTATACCCTCCGTACTGCTTATTTTCTCTGTCACCATCTTGTCTGTGAGGCTGATAACATAGATGTTACTTTTGACTCAGGCCTCTTCAGATGTCCTGTTAAAGCCATGTCTAAATATTTCATATTCGTTTCTTTATAACACATCTGAGCTGGGGTTCTTAATCTCATACCAGTAAATTTGTTGAAGTTCTTTTATGTTGTATCTACACAGGTTATTACAGCATGCATTCTAAGGACCTCTCATGATGTCTGTGCAGTTTTTAGCTAAAAACATTTGGCAATATAGTAATAAAAATAATTCACATTTGAAAATATCATATGTGAGTAGGTAAACTGTGTATTGTTTAAGATGTGTGAATATGGTGACATTTTTATATAGGGTTAGGGGTAAAAGGTAGAATAGTTGCAGTAGGCAAACTAATCTCAGGAAGTCCACTTCGTAAGTCTTAAATTTCACTGGCAAGTATAGTTTTATTTTTCAACTTCATCCTTGCCTTTCTGCTGCACTCATTGTGTAAAAACATACATTACTGCTATATTGTTTATCCACCATTTTGTTATCTCTGAATTTGCTTGTTGTTACCGTACATAGTTGCATAACAGAAGAAACTAAGGCAGGATCCTTTGCCTTGGGTGTCTGTATTTTGACAGATATTAATCAAATCTGTAACTCTGTATTTGTGTTGCCGCATTAAATCTGCAGTAAAAATTCGCTCTCCCCGTAAAGCAAATAAGATCCTGAAAATTTGCATGCTGTTCACCTCATGTGCTTGCTTTTCATCACGATATTAAACCTGCTTCTGAGGCTGAAAAATAAGCTTAGCAAAGTCAACATTTATACCAGAAATATAGTAGAAAATGCAAACTGTTTCCAAGCTCAGAAGTTGAATGAAGCTGCCGAAACGTAAGTAAATGCTCAGGACAAATTTAGTTGTATCGTGGTCCAAGCATATATGTATTGATTCCTAGGGCAGACAAACTGCTGTGTGAAAGACAGGAAAAAGTAAGAGTAAAGGCAGAGTAAAGGAAAAGGACCTTACATAGTTTTGAGAAACTATCACTACAATGCTGGTATGATTATAATAAATTCTACTACAGTTTTGAAACAGTTTTTCAAGACTATTTAAGGTCTTGAAAATATCACAATAGTGATACTGATGCTTTCAAAAGCAATTGCTGACATATTTAGTCTTAGCATAGGTTAGTGTTTTGAAACTGTAGTGCTGTGAAGAGTGGTGTGCTGAAAGCCTTTGTTCGATGTAGCATGGCTGTGGTACAGAAATTGCAGTTAAGCATAAAAATAATCCATAAAGTTGATTCTGTCCCTCTGTCCTTTCTCATATGCATATTACTTATCTTTCTGAAGAGGGAGTCATCTCTTTTCCTTTGTACGCTCATAGCTCATATTGATAGCAGTCAAGGTCCACTGGTGCTAATGCAATTTAAATTGCTGTACAGTAATAAGTTTAAATGCCCTAAGCTTATAGTATTTACTACTTGCAGAGAAGGTAGACAGTTAAGATTCTATTCCCAGGGCTTTATTTTGCCGTCTTTGTTAAAGTCTAGAGTCACCCTAAATAATAGGCAGGAGGAAGAGTTGTGATTTGACAGTCAGTGCAGAGGGAGCTGGTCGAAGATCATTGCGTCCATTTCACATGGGCCACTGAGCAGCTCTCAGACCATAACAACTTTTAGCCATTACTTTAGCTAGGTTGGATTTGAACTAGTAACGTAAAGGTGAAAGGCCCTATGGACCATTATCAATCCCTAGTCACATAGACCTCTTTTGCCTGTCTTCTTAAATTTGTGCTTCATCAACAAATGTGATTCTAACACAAAGCGTCCAGAACTTTTAGTATGGACTGAACAGACACTGTAAAGCACCTGGGGACACAAGGGGAGTTTCTCTTAATAATTCAGGCTGACTTTAATGCACCAGATAAACTAGATTTTTTATATATTTAGTCCTTAAAAGGCTCATTAGTTTCTCCCTTCTCCTGCCACCTCTTTCTTTACTTTGCAATAGTATTTTCTGCACTGATGTGAAATTTGAGATCTTATGTAGAATTTTTAATTTGTCTCACTTATTTACCTAACAAAGAATAATAAGGTGAAAAACAATGGGAAGAAAAACTAAATTATTTCAATTGTGCCTCTTTTATTCACATTATCTCTGATTGTGTGTACAAATGTATGCTTGTATGTGTGTCCCCACATCCTTATTATCTCTGCTTGGGATAAAGTTCTGGGGTATATTACAAAGTCTATATAGCAGCACTGAAACGAAGGACTAACCTTGCTTTAGTATGGCTTTTAAGTAACAGTGTAAGACCATGTGCATACTCAATATGTAATTGCTGGTATAATTTTGTGTAACCGCACTGGTGCTGTGATACAGTACCTGTCACAAAACCCAGATGACATCTTTAGAAATCTATCTATTACTCTTTAAATACTTGCTGCATATAAATTATGGAAAACCAATTAGTTATTTATATCTTTCTGAACCCCAGAAAATTGTTATTATTCAAAATCTCTGCAACAGTAGCAACAAAAAAACCCTTGGCAATCAAAACAATTTCAAAATTATAAGTATTATTAGTAAACTGGGAATGAGGAGGTTTCAAGCTTACAGATCAATATCTATTCCTATTTCTAAGCAGGGAGGGTGTATTCTTTCCACATTTATAAGCACAATTAAGTGTTTAATTCAATTAAAGGATAGTTTGTAGCTCTGCAGCGTGGAAAGCCATGTAAAACCCTGGAAGCTGTGAAAACTGGCTCTAAACTCGGTTTGCTCATGCAGCAGAGAATTAGCTGAAATGGGAAGGCAATTAGCGGCAAAACTTTAATGCAGCACTAAGCTGTAGGCCCTGAGTTAGCCAACCAGGAGTTGTACAGGCTGCACAAATGAACCCTTTCTCTACTGACGCACACCAGTTTTAGGAAACCCTGTAAATTTATCTGCTGTTCCCTTGCTACTTAGGAATCTATCTTGCTACTTAGAAGTCATATGTAAAGCTGCGAAAACTGTCCTCTTTTCCGAAGGGACCTGTCTTTGTAGCTCTCCTTTAGGATAAAAAAAAAGAGTCTGGAGTTCATGTGGTTATTAATCATTAGACTGTGGTGATCATTGTTATCAAATATCCACCCTCAAAGCAATATCCACATATTGGATTCTGAGCCCAGATCTGTCACTGTCAGCACTGGGTTTTCTTTTAACATCTGTGATTCTGTATTTTTTAATCTACATAATGAGTGTATCACTTCTTAGATGGTGAATCACATCTTGCACGTCAAGCACAAGTACCAGCCTGCGTGGTCAGGCTCGTTCTGCTTGATGTCCAGGCTGATTGGATGTCACATAGGTCTGGCCTGCCACTCTTAGGGCTTTGTTAGCACAATCTTCTGCCTGAGCTAATTAATTCCTGACCAAATCTGCTTTGTGTCTGGCCAGGTTGAAGCATGGGCAGAAGAGCGGGGTCTGTTGCAGTCCTGGATGTGCATAGACAAGCCCAGAAGGAGGGCTGGGTGGCAAAACAAATAATTTTCATAGAATCAGGTTGGCAGCTCTTATTCCACAGATCCAAAATTGCATGAACTCCCACAGCTTCTGTTTTATTGGCAGGGGTTTCTGTTTTCCACCTCATTGTGCAGTGTCACGCCGAGTGCCTCACTCCACAGTTTAGTGCCCTCTTTATTCTGCGTGTTAGGAGATGTTCAGCCGGGGAGGCCCTCTAACTACTGCAGAGAGTACAGGATGTGTCCCTGGATGTTTATAATACCCTTTTGAATTCCTCAGACGAAACATGGAATATGCATGCAAAGTGTTATTATTGCAGGGATATTCAGGGAGAATATTGAGTGCCTTCAGGAAAATTAATTTAACTGCAATCCTTTCTTTGGATTCCATCTCAACATAATCAGGGTACAGGATAAAGACTATAATGAGAATCTATATTTGAACAAGGAGTTTAAAAACAGCTTTTCAAAAGATCTGAAAATGTGTTTTTTCACTCCCCTGATCTGAACTTGGCAGTAGCATAAACCCTGGGGGCTGCCATTTCAGTGATAGTTCCAACAGGAGACCCAGCCTAATGACCTGTATCAAAGCATGAACAGTGCTGCAGCCAGACGCACAGAAAGCTGCTGCTGACAGGAGACACTGAGAACTGGGGATGGTTTCTAGAGCCATTCAGATGTGGGATTTGCTGTCAGCTCTGAACTGTATTCTGAACAAGATGTTTGTGTTAATTGAACACAAGAAACAAGGAAGAAAACACAAGTAAAGTTCTTGAACTTGCAGAGATCTGTGAGAAGTCTGGTGCTGCTTCATGTCTTTTGGCGGCAGCTTTAATTTCCTAGATGTATCTTTTGATTTTCACGTTCCATGGTAAGCCATGTTAATTATACGTCATTTAAAATGAAATAATTGTCAGAGACTTAGCCTTTGTTTAATAAAAAACAGTGAGTTTCATTCCAAAAGTAATTAGGAAAATATTTTCAAGGTTCGTCTATCTGGATTTTTTGTGCTCTGAGCTGTAAGGCATTTTTGACTTTTATCTTAAAAGTGCTTTCCTGGATGACCAATGCTATGGAATTATAGAATGATAGAATAGATAGGGTTGGAAAGACCTTAAGATCATCTAGTTCCAACCCCCCTGCCATCGGCAGGGACACCTCACACTGTCATCCAAGGCTCTGTCCAACCCAGCCTTGAAAACTTCCAGGGATGGAGCATTCAGAGTTTCCTTGGGCAACCCATTCCAGTGCCTCACCACCCTTATAGTAAAGAACTTCCTCCTTATATCCAATCTAAACTTCCCCTGT